>CM054180.1:52989100-53221600 GCA_028829895.1 Sinotaia quadrata | reverse complement strand
CAAGTGATGTAAAGTATTTACGTTGCAAATAGTATCTGAAATTTGTTTGTTGCATTCTCTTTAAAAAAAAAGTCAAGTGAAACTCAAGTATTGAAATATAATGGAGATTTGATTCAAGGCAAGCCCTTGACACGCAAGCACAAAATCATTTTATTTAAACCGATTCCAAAGACTAATGATTTGCTTCAGCATATAAGCAAAACTGATTACTTGTATGCAAACGAAATTAGGATCGACTTTTTTTGATTGATATTTGCTTTTCACAACTGCCATTGAACGAATGAAGTCTGTTATGTGTCTTGCGTTACTCCTACAGACCATCCTCGACAAGACGTAAAGAATATTTGTTTTTGTGCTGCACATGGTTAGGAGAACGGAAAGAATAATTAATGTCAAAAGTTGTATGAATAAAACTATATGATGCCAAGCGCTCGTGCGCACACACACGCACACACACATATGCACCTCTTAAATCTAAGGAGATTTTTCACTATATTTGTATATTCCGGAATACAATATATGCTACATAATTTAAGACCTCTCTCATTTCTCAAGGTTACCAAAATATTTATTAAGCTGTTTGTCAAACAATTCTGAAGCACTTGATCATTTAATAACCAAAAATAGCAACAACATCCTATGAAGACACTTCCACAGCAATATTATTTGTTTGTATTGGTCACTCTAATTATTTGATTGTATTGGTCACTCTAATTGTTTGAATGTACTGGTCAGTGGTCACCCTAATTGTTTGATTGTACTGGTCAGTTGTCACCCTAATCGATTGATTGTACTGGTCACTTTAATTATTTGAACGTATTGGTCACTTTAAATGTGCAACTGCTTTGAGTGATTTTACAGAACCTAAAATGAGTGACATATGGCTGACTGGAATAGCCTACATTTGCACTATTTTTCACACTTCGTTGCGGGCGCATGTACATTCATCGGCAGACGTATGGTGCACCGCGGGCACTGTGTTAGGAGCCACTGTGTTAGAGACTTGTTATGACAACTTTGTGAAGTATCTGGGGCTTGCTGACTGTTAGGTGAAGTGTCTGGGGCATGCTGACAGTCAGATGAAGTGTCAGGGGCTCGTTATGACAGCTAGGAGAAGTGTCAGGGACTTGCTGTGACAGCTAGGAGAAGTATCAGGGACTTGATGTGACAGCTAGGAGAAGTGTCAGGGACTTGCTGTGACAGCTAGGAGAAGTGTCAAAGGCTCGTTATGACAGTTGAAGTTTCTGAGGCTTGCTTTGACATTTAGAAGTGTCAAGTGCTTGGCCCACTTTGGCCTGACTAGTATTACGGTTTGTGGGCTGTTTGCGGCATGTACAAGAGCGATTGAACAACAAGGCTTGGAAATTTACTTTTTCCCAGATCGCGATTTGCCAAAATGTAGTCTTAGAAAAAAATAAGTTAGGGTGTTACATCATTTATATTAGAAAAATACAGAAATGAATATACACTTTGCCGCCCTGATAAAACAGCTTGGCGGCTTAGGTCTGGCCCGCAGGATGTTTGACACCCCTGATATAAAGTGTGTTGTTAGGTTCTCTAGTACCCACCACAACCCCCTCACCCAGCGCGAAAGCGGCGGAAGCCGAAAGCGCCCCCTACATTAATAATAATAATAATCTAGTACCCATTTTACAACAGTGTCTCTTCTCCCGTCCCCAGCCTTATGTGGAAGGATACCTAATACTCCTTAACCCAATCCGGGGTTTCTTCTTCGGTGGATGTGGCAGATAATTACTCGGAGTCGTTACAAAGGTTTCATTTAAATCTACCAGTCAACACCGATGCTACAATGATTGGAGGAGAGGATAATGAAGTATACACATTTTAAAATAAAAGTAATTTATTTATTTATTAGGTTACTGGAACAGGTTATTTATGTGGTTGGGGCCTTTCTTATTAAATTAGTGTTTTACAGTATCTGCACTTTATTTCCTCGCCCATTGGTGGCGCTGCTATAGACAAGAATGCAGGAACTGTTGCTTACTCCTAAATTAACTTCTTACAAGTCCACAAGCCACAAGAATTCGCGAGACTATTAGGAGAGATTCACGGTTTCTACCTGAGCCAACCCGTCGCAAGGGATTACAGACCTATAATAGTTCAGCATGCACATCCCGTCGTGGTGGTGGTGGGGCTTCGCCCTAGTCTTTAACCAATTCTACCAGCCTCAAGGACTGACAAGATTTATTGAGTAACAATTCATGGCTTCCGACTGAACCGGCCAATCGCAAGAATTTACACACCTATTGCGTGAGGATTCTCAGCTTATTTAGTCTTCCATCGAAGACAGGGTGATTACCCACTCTCTCCAGAAAGATTTATAGCTATGGGCCGGATTCTTGCGCATCACCTACAATTCAATCGAACTTTCCTGTCTAGGACTTATCCAACCTCTTCACTTTTAACTAACTATTCATTTGTTTACAAGCTACGTCAGGAATTACGTCATCATGTTCGTCATTAGGAAGAGCATGCACCTCCTTACTAGCTTGGCCGATGGATTATTCTCCACACTGAATGAGTTGTGCTCTAGATGTTGAGTGCCGTGCAATGCATTCTGATATAGATATTGAGTGCAGTGCAATGCATTCTGATATACATATTGAGTGCAGTGCAATGCATTCTGATATAGATACTGAGTGCCGTGCAATGCATTCTGCTGTAGATACTGATAAGCGGAATGCATTGTGGCTTATTGTCAACAGGGTCGAATCTCATTATCAGATTGCTTTGCTGCTAATGACAACGCTCCTCGTCCCAAGACTCACGCCTGCTTCAATGTGACCCAACAGAAATATTACTTTCCAGAATTAGGTCTTCAATATTGGAGTAAAAGTTTTCACAATTTATTAACTTTTAAAGCTAAAACCAAAAAATAAAAATAAAATAAAATAAAAAATAAATAAATTAAAGAATAGAAATAAAAATAAAAATAAAAATTTACAATTTAAAATGATAAATAAGCTGAAACAAATTCAAGAAAAGGAAAGTTATATAAAACTGTTTTCATTCATATTCTTACTTTAAATCTATATCAATGATTTTCGGTAACTAGTCATTTATAATTAGAAAATCTTAGCAGCATTACAATTAAGCACAGTGTAAAATATCTACTAATTATAATTAAAATATAATTCTTAAGAAATTGTGTCCACTCATCTACTCTACATTTACCGCATTCGGATTGTTACCACACTCAATTGCATGTTGATCTTTCGTTCGTCTGTTTCCAGACTTAGACCGCTAGTGTTTATTGGTCAGAAGTTGATTTATTACAAGCTGATTCATCTTCATGCCTGCTATAAATAGCAATTTCCAACTGATTGATAGGCGTGTGATTGGGTGATGTATCTTTGATAGTGGTCCCCCCCCTTTTTTTATATTTCATAATCAGACCTCTTTTCCCTTCACTATCCAAGCTGGCAAGATTTCTGGTATGTCTAGTATATCTTGCAACTTTTCAGCAAGTTTTTCATGTACAGAGACAAAGGTCAAACATTTCAACGATAACCTTTGCACATCGTCAGGATCTGGGGCAATCCAGTTCATTATCTTTTTATGTCTGTAATTTTGATGTTGTCCTGCCCAGGTGTTTCCTTATGTTCACAGTGTATTTCTTCAAACCGTATGGCTGTGTTATGTACATTTGGTTTGTTCAAATGTTTTTCCAGAAAGTCTTGATGTCCTTGATGTTTGGTATCTGTCCGTCCATTTTACAGCACGTTGACTCCTTGGTAAAATTTCCATGTGAAATTTTTCTGTTTGATGGTTTATCGGTGTGAGGTTTGGTTCATAGTATACCCTTTTGTATTATCTTTGTTGTAGCATTTATTAATCTGTTTGTTCCCGTATTGTTTCTAGAGCAGATGAAATATAACTTTGTATTATGCATAACTGTTGCTAGTTCTTTTCTGTTTCGCATTCTCTTCGAAGGAATTCGTTAGAATTTGTTGTTGTAGCTCCTGAAATTTTGTGTATTCTCCAAAAGACTTTGTTGTTTTTCAGTTAGAGAGCACTGCTGGAAAAAATGTTTCATTGTTCATTGATCCAACGCTGTGCTTGTTATGGGATTGCAGGGGTTATCGTTCTTGTTATGGGATAGTAGGAGTTATCGTTCTTGGTCATTCACTTGTTGGTATTGTTGTCTAGGAAGGCGGTTCTTGCTTCTTTCTGTTCTATGTTTAGAAATTTTAGGAATTATTTCCTGCGTATTGTTCCATCTTTTGTAAATATAGGAATGCTAGAAATACTAGGAATGCTAGGAATACTAGGAATGCTAGGAGTGTATTTTGCATGAAGGACTTATTCTGGTTCAAAGACGGCATTTCATGTTTACTACACGCTCTTTGAACAGACAATATATTTGCATTTTTTTTTCACTGTAACCCCTGTCTATGGTTGGCGTTAATAGTAACATACCATTTCGCCTATTTTCCCCTCTAGTTAATGCTACCGTGAGCTTGGTTGTGTTCCAGGAACCCGTTGTCCGTTAGAGTATCCTGGAATCGCGTATTGTTTTCATCACCATGAATAGGATAGGTGTAGTTGCATTTTTGGAAAAAAGCAACGTTTCCTTTTCTGGAACTCCGAGGCAGATTTCTAGTTCATTGATTACCATAACTTCTGGATTAGTCCGCCCGCTCGCCGTCCCATTCCCCTAGACAAACGTTACGTTCACTGATAATATCAACTGGGTGGTGTTTGAGCCAGAGTTCATGCATTCTTTTTTTATATCCTCTTGCTATGGGTTGGTTTTGATAGTAAGAGACCATTATTTGTATGTTTTCCTCTCTGATCCATCTCCTCCGAGTTTTCGCTTGCGTGTCGTTAGCCCATTTTTCACTAGAACACTCTCAAACATCAGAGACTAGTGCAGACCTTGTTAACCCGGGCAAAGTCTGATCCGGTATGGAATCAAATTTTATTTTCTCCATCATGAATGGGAAGGGTGTGGGTGTAGTTTGGAGGGAGCCGCTTTTCTCTCCCTCGATAATCCAGAGATGGGATTTGAAGCTGTCATCCATCTATGTTTTCGCCACAGCTCAGGTAGCTCAACTTTCTGGGTGAGGTTTTCTTCTCTAACCACTGGACTATCGAGATATCTCATAGGTATTAAGATATATATCACAGACTTTACGTTGTAAGTTCTTCGTGTATGGATATTAAAAGATAAATCACAGACTTTATGTTATAAAAACATTGAAGAATTCTTCTGGGATAGGTATTAAGAGAGATATCACAGACTGCTGACTTTAAGATATATTGTGTTTATGAAGACATAAGAACCGAATGCAAATACAACACGACAGTCAGACTCCTTCACGCCACCTACTTAATGTTGATTTGCACTCTGTGACCGCTCATCTTCCTTGAAATGAATTGGCGCGAATTTCTTCTACTTGACTGAAACTGTTTATGAATTTCCTGATTGATTTCAGTCCTTTTCGTGGGCCCATCACTGCAGGAAATAAGTCATCACTTTCTGATTGAAACGTAGCCACTCAAGCATTAATACGAGAAACATTATCACCCCACCAGCCATTTACACCATGCTCAGACACTTAAATTTCACCGGTCCCTTTCCATCTCCCACCCCATGGTCGCTTAGGGAATGACGGTTAAGCTGTGCTCGGTTTTGCTGAGATCGTACATCTTTTGTCCTGTTCAGCTTCCATGGCAGGCTTGCCGTCTTCATTCTAAATTAGGACCTATGCATAACACACACACCCCCACTCCCGAACAAGAAAAACTAAAACCAAACAAACAACGAAACAAAATACAACCCCCCTCACCTACCCCACATAAAACAAACCCCCAAGACAAACAACAAAAAATTCCAATAAACACGCCCCACCTAACCCCTCAAAAAAATTCAACAAACAATACCCCCCCCCCAAAAAAAAAAAAAAAAAACATAACAAAAAAACCCCACCATAAAATCCCCAAAACAATATAACAACCAAAAAATTCTTAAAACTACTGAATACAAAAATCTTACTCTAAAAAAACTTTGTACAATAACTGGTTGCTGTGACATTATAAAGACTTGTTTAGTACTGTGACATTAAACATTAAACAGATTGTTTATTACTGTGACATTTACACAGACTTTTTTATTACTGTGGCTTTACACAGACTTATTTATTACTGTGGCTTTACACAAATTTGTTTATTACAGTGGCTTTACACAGACTTAATTATTACTGTGGCTTTACATAGACTTATTTATTACTATGGCTTTACACAGATTTGTTTATTACTGTGGCTTTACACAGACTTTTTTTATTTATGTGGCTTTACACAGACTTGTTTATACTGTGGCTTTACACATATTTGTTTATTACTGTGACATTATACAGATATGTTTATCACTGTTACATTACACAGATTTGCTTATTACTTTGATATTATATAGACATGTTTATCACTGTGACTTAATACAGATATGTTAACATTATACATATATGTTTATTATTGTGACATTACACATATATGTTTATCACTGTAGCATTACATGGATTTGTTTATCACTGTGACATTATACAGATATATTTAATATTATAACATTATACAGATATGTTTATTACAGTGACATTACACATATTTCTTTATTACTGTGACATTACACAGATATATTTAATATTATAACATTATACAGATATGTTTATTACAGTGACATTACACATATTTCTTTACTACTGTGACATTACACATATTTCTTTATTACAGTGACATTACACATATTTCTTTATTACTGTGACATTACACATATTTCTTTATTACAGTGACATTACACAGGCTCTTGTGCATGCCATTGCATGAGATTATTTTGTAATATGACATTGCCAAGATCTTTTGAATCTATTTTAATGTAGAATTTCAGTGATTGGTAATTACAATTACATAATTGTTATTATATATCTTATTGACAGGTAATTACAATCACAGAATAGTTATATTTCCAGAATTTTCAAGGCTAAATTTGTTGTGGAAAGTGAGAAATCAAGTATTGAATTATTTAGTATCTACATTAGTTGCCTGGGGTTACTCACATTCTCTCAAGGTGAGCACATTCTCTAACTAATAAATAATGTAAAAGATATTAATTATTTGATAATTAATTCATATTACTTGCAAAAATGTTGCAGAGCATTTGTAGTTTTTAAATATTCATATATGTGTATGTGTGCGCACTCGCAAACGTGAGTGTACACAACCATATTTGTGTATGTATGTTTGTACTTAAAGCCTATGTAGAATAATAAAGGCAGTACAAACAAGTGCTAAGTATTTATCGAATGTAATAAAATCAACAAACTCAGTCACTGTAAAAAGATTAGCACAAGCCATTGTAATGAAATCAACAAATCTCATTCACTACAATACAGTCAACTCAAGCGATTGTAATAAACTTATAAACAGTAATAACATCAAGACAAACTCATTCGACAAACTGCTTTGATTTTACTCCCCCCCCCCCCCAGCTTTTGGGTAAAGGATGAGATTTCGCGTGAATGAAAGAAAGTTAATGGGAGCACTACACTTGTCTATTTATAGCGCTGTTGTATCTCTTGTTAACGAGAGCACCACTCATGTCTATTTATAGCTTTGTTGTATCTCTTGTTAACGAGAGCACTACTCCTGTCTATTTATAACGCTGTTGTATCTCTTGTTAAAGAGAGCATCACTCCTGTCTATTTATAGCTTTGTTGTATCTCTTGTTAACGAGAGCACTACTCCTGTCTATTTATAGCGCTGTTGGATCTTTGGTATTGTCTGCAAGGTGACGTCCAGTCCATTCCAGTCGTGGTGTGGTTCTGGATCACCCTAGCTCCAGGGTGAGAGAAGTGGCTGTGAGACACGCCACACACTTAATTGCACTCATTCGAACCATCAATCAAACATCCGCTGACATCTACTCTGTCAATAGACTGGCACCATACTGCCATCAGAGGATGAAGGAATGAAAGTGCAAGAAATAAATGCGTCTTTATAGTAATTCGTATTTAAAATTTTTGCAGGGAGAAGGAATGAAAATATAAGAAATAAATGTATGGTAATAATAATTCATATTTATATTTTATCAGTGAGTGAAGAGAATATTTCCAGTAAAAATCGAAATAAACGATTGTCTAGACATAAGAAATAAGAATCCAACAAAATAGCAATGAAGCGTAACAGTACACGCGAGAGTATTCCAAACTGTGAATAAATTATATTTTCCCCAATTCCACAACCTAAAGACTCGATTTGCGCTTGAAAAGGTCTTACATTAGTATTGGCTGGACGATTGTGCTTTTGAATGGGTTTCTGGGACAGTGTTGGGCAAGCATTAGAAATCTGGGCACGGCGCCTGCCGATTGAACTGGAGCTGCAAGTGAGATATGGCGGGTCGCTGAGTGCATGCCATGTATTCATTATCACACAAGCAAGGAGAAACTTTCAGTCAATTCACCCCACTTTAACCTTTCTCTGCATTCTTGTCTTGCTTCTTATTTTTTTTTGTTGAAAAGAAAACATTTATTGTACGCATTCTAAAAGTGCATTACGGTAAAGTGCAGACATTCCACATACTAACAAGGAATATCTATATGTTATTTTTGACATGACGCTTACATCAAGCCGAGTACCGAAATACCCTAGCAAGAAAGGAGGATTTTATGGTGACGGTGATAAAGTTTGTTAATATTCTAATGTAGCTAAAATCATCATCAATCATAAAATCAGCATCATCATCGCCGTCGTCATCGCGAGACTGGACATAATACTTCCATCATTTCAAGCCATAGACACACACATACACACACACACACACACACACACACACGCACGCACGCACGCACGCACGCACGCACGCACACACACACACACACACACACACACACTATTTTATGTGTGGGCATATATGCAATAGTGGTAGCATCTTTGATTTCTGCTGAAGTTCGCTGCCCCCCCCCCCCCTTCCCGTTTCTCCTTTCTAGAAAATTTACGGAAGCCAGGTAGTGCCAGGAAATTCGTCGATCTGCTTGGCTTGCTCAAGCGTATTACTCACTTGTCTGTCTGTCTGTCTGATTATATAACAGACTGGAAGATGTGTGACTAGAACGATCTTGAAGTTATATTGAGTGTGCGTTTGTATGTGCAACATGCATGTGTGTGTGTGTGTGTGTGTGTGTGTGTGTGTGTGTGTGTACATCATGCATGTGTGTGTGTGCGTATACAAAATATGGCACAAAACATGGTCACATGATACTTCTACACTCACCTAACACCAGAAATATATGCGAAAATACAAAACCATTCCCCCCTCCCCCCAAAAAAATGACACGCACGTTCCTCAACAGACTCAGACTATGCTCATCTCCCCTCCCCCTAAACAAGACAAAAACAAAATTAGACATTCACTGTAGAGAAGAAACGCAATGCATCATCCTCCCCCCCCCCCCAAGGCAAACACAAAGAAAAATGTAACCGCAACACAGCAAGCATTCACAAAACACATTACAAAACGAGAGCATGAGACACCAAGTGTGTACCACCTTTGTAATACAACACGAGAGCATGAGACACCAAGTGTGTACCACCTTTGTAATACAAAACGAGAGCATGAGACACCAAGTGTGTACCACCTTTGTAATACAACACGAGAGCATGAGACACCAAGTGTGTACCACCTTTGTAATACAAAACGAGAGCATGAGACACCAAGTGTGTACCACCTTTGTAATACAACACGAGAGCATGAGACAATGAGACACCAAGTTTGTACCACCTTTGTAAAACATGCAAACGACACAGTCTAGAGAAGTGGCCTAAATTAAAAGAAACCTAAACATAAATAAAGCTAGTAGCCTGTAAAGAGTTGAATGTGACTCCCTGTCACCCACTTCCCAGAATATAGTAAGGAGGTGTTAGTTCCTCCAGGCCCCACACATAAAACCATGAAAAAGATTCATGGCAGGTGAGGTTGAAATTAAAGTAAGTGTAACCCTATCACCACATATGACGACTTTACAAACAAAACATATTGTAGAACAAGACTACCGCGTTACCAACAAAACACTTTGCACAACATATGACGACTTTACCAACAAAACACTTTGTACAATGACACTATGGCTTTGCCAACCAAACATTTAGCACAACAGACTACAGCTTTACCAACTATGATAGGAATGCCACTTAGACTAATGAAAATTATTATTATATTAATTAATCTTTCATAACCTATTACAAGTGATGAGACTCTTATTTTATTTTATTAATGATCCTCCAACAGACACCACTCATCTTTCACTTTTTTGGCGTATATGTCGGTGTTGTAAACATTTCTTTCTTCCACAACATAAAATATCATTTACAGTCACATATAACGACAAGACTACATCTTCACCAACAATACACGTTGCACAAGACAACCAACTCGTGCCATGATTTACACTGAACTTTAGTTTAACAATTCATGTATTTTCTTTAACAACTCATGTAATTTGCTTAACAGTTCATGTATTTTGCTTAACAGTTCATGTATGTTTTTCGAAAATATATACTGTGTAATAAGATATTCAAATCTGAAATTATAATTGATTACAAAAGAAAGAATTATTTAACAGTATCAGTAGTATGCAGATTGTGGCATGGGACAAGAGCTGTTTCAGTGAAGTAATAAAAATGTCAATTAATATTCTAAAATGGCTGTCGACACGCCTCACCACACATTCAATATTCTAGTCAGGTGTTCTGCAGCATTTAATAATTAATTGTTGGCTAATAATTTAGCTTCCACCCTCCCCCCCCACAACAATCCTGATAATGACAATTGATAATGAATCACAGATACTTAAGAACGCTTAGGGTTTTACTACTATTTACAGGAAACACATAATAGGCAGCTCAAGCAATTGATCACAGAGATGTGTGCGTGAATACCAAGCATTGAACACTACGGTCCGTGCCATTTAGAGAAGACTGATTGCATAGTTCTTCGACTTGATGACTAAGCTAAATCTGAGGCAAGTGTCTTGAGTGACAACTAGCATCATGCAACGACTGCCGCCATCTGTGGCCTGTAAACTACACCGGTTGGGATAAAACCACTGCTAAGATGCTGCGTGGAATATGGCATGGGTGCAGAGTGGACTGATGCATAAAATGATGCAGCAAGTAGAGAATGTAAACAAAGAGAAATAACTCCTGTCTAAATTTCAGGTGGAATGAAAGCGTGCGCTTAACTCACTTGGCATACCTCATATTGACACGCCGTAATTAAGCTACACCTGACACGTTTCTCTACACGAGGTCAAGGCAGTGCTATTGTCTGTTGAATTGACACGCCGTAATTAAGCTACACCTGACACGTTTCTCTACACGAGGTCAAGGCAGGGTATTGTCTGTTGAATTGACACGCCGTAATTAAGCTACACCTGACACGTTTCTCTACACGAGGTCAAGGCAGGGCTATTGTCTGTTGAACTATTGTTTCTCGGCTCCAGTGCATTTCTGGAAGAAATGCTTTTTCTCTGCACATCTAATTAAACAATTTTGTCCTTGTCAGGTCACATTTTGTCGATAAAGCATGCGTGTACAGACTAGTCCAGTTGGTCAGAATGCTCTAGATAAAAATTTTTTTCCTGAACTTAGCATTAATCTAGTACTCATACAGTGTTGTGTTCCTTCTTTTAGCATTAACCATGTGACACGTATCTCACAGTGTAAAATGTGCTTCTTGGCACTGAGTATCACCCATATGTAACAAACTTCTAAATGCTGACTTGGTCTCCCCGCACTACCCCCCACCCCCTTTCACTCAATGCAAGCCATCGTATTACAGATAGATACTTCGAGTTAATGTTGACATATCATATTGACCCGTACTCTAATCGTGGGCAACGACATTCAAACATTCTTTTTCGTGTCTAACTTCTTAATTATTATGTAACGCCCCCCACCACGACCAACAAACCCCTTTTTTCCAAATATAGAACCAGGAAAAAGTGGATGAATAATAGATGAAATATTGTTAATCACTCACTCATCACAACATATTAAATCAAGATATAAGTATATGGACGTAAACAAACATATAAAAACAAATAATTAAATCAATGGTATTCTAACTTGCTTTCCTGACTAGATTTCACTTGTTACACCTAAATAACTAGTGTACGGTTCTCAAGTTCTTGAAGAGTTCATTTTATTATCTACTACATAATGTTCCTGCACTATTATCACCACTTGTCAATATAGACAATCAGCACCTATTAACATCAGGCAGAGGGAATGGATACACATATAATTAAACTAGGTACAAGACACGCAGAATTATCTTCCCTTGCCAGGGGTATGAATGATGTCGGAGTTGATGGCTTGAGTCCCTCGCTCACCTTGTGTCCCTCGCTCACCTTGTGTCCCTCACTCACCTTGTGTCCCTTGCTCACCTTGTGTCCCTCGCTCACCTTGAGTCCTTCGCTTACCTTGTGTCCTCATCAGATTGAGCCGAGTGCTGAGTCAGGCAGTTGGGGTAGATCACGGAACCGGGTAGGCAAAGGAAGTGGAACTCTAAAGCCAGGCAAGGCCAAAGAAAGAAAAGGAAGCCACAAACTAACAACAAGAAAGAAAAATTGAAGAAGAAGGTACTGCTGACATTTCTCGGTAACAAACTTGCTATTTCATACGAATATTGAATAACTCACATTATTTTTTTCTTTTCATTAAGTAACATATCAGATAATTCAAGAAAATATAGAAGTATAGTAATTACTTCAGCTCTCTCAGCTTGGACTGATTAACATTATATCATTAATATCTGCAGTGCTGTCATATTCAATTTAATTATGTACACATTCTCATCAAGACTACAAATATATATATATACACACAAAATAGTTACAAATAAACAAGTGTAGTGTTCTTTACAAAATTAGAAGGCACTACATAATCTCCCTACAAGGATTGTAAAGTATGGGTCACAACAATAATACAATAAAAAATATATTGCTTTTCACAAAATCAAATTATTGAAATCTCCAGATCATTATCAACAAGATTCTAAAATCTAAATCTGTCAAGTTAAGATGCGCCATGAAACATTTAATATTGACTATGCACGTTAATTGCAAAACATAATATATAACAATTCGTATACAGTGATCGAGTCCGTTGGTAGGATTTGTTGTATCTTTATTACAAATAACGAATTCGTGCCATTGTTTATGGTGTCTATTTCATAAGAAAGCTCTTGCAATGGTATATAGATTTTATTATAGAAGTGAGGTCTTGTTATCGAACAGTCTATTTCATAAAAAACTCTTGCAATGGTATATAGATTTTATTATAGAAGTGAGGTCTTGTTATCGAACAGTCGACGAAGGTTTTAATGCAATCCATGGCGGACTGAACCTGGCATCATCTTAATTTTATACCCCCCAATTTATTACAAAATATCTACAACTAAGACATAAATATGACTTACTTTTATAGTAACTTATTACAAAATGTCTACAAACTAAGACACAAAGAGGACAATTTCATAGTAACTTATTACAAAATGTCTACAACTAAGACATAAATATGACTTATTTCATAATGACAAACAAAATGTCTACAGCTAATTAAGATATAAGCATGCTTTATTTTGCTCTCGCTAGTATAAATAACTAACTAAGTGACTAATAACTAGACTTTCAATATATTCAATAAAAGTACAGGGGATTCCACCCTCACCCCCCCCCAACTTCCCGAATACTTTACACTGACGTAGAAACTAACGCAACCAGGCAACAAACAAAAGAAAACGACAACTAAATAAATGCTTACTGTGCAGAAATCAAGCAAACCCACACACCAGGACAAACACAACAAAAACAATGCACTCTTGATTTGCATAATTACTTTAAATCCGACCTGTTCAGAAATGGAGCGTAACGAAGTAAAAACAGCAACACACTCTCTCCTGATTGCATCGCTCAATCTTTGAATCTTCTGATTCTTTGCTGATTTCGCAGACGTGCATATGCAAGCATCTTGGGAGAATTGAATGAAGAGAAAAAAGGCACTGGATCAGTCGAGTGGAGGTATGGGTGGTGATGGAAGTTTTGCCGGACAGTGGAGATGACTTACTGTTTTTTCAATTCCTATTTTTCAATTAAGGACTTTTCGGCGTGAGCAGCGTAAATGCCAAAGGAACAACTTTATCTCCCCAACCAACGGACTAGACTACAAATACACACTATATCTACCACTCGGACTTACAGAAAGGTTAAGGAAAGTCCGTAAGTCTTCATCCTGAGTTCAAGTTAATCCGCAGACCTCTTCAGCAAAGAACGTCATCACCTGCCCTTACAGCACATTCGTTCTTGTCAGTCCTGGAGAAGAAACGTCTTGTGACCGAGGCAACATATGAGAGAGATATATCTCTTATCAATATCTAACAGGGAGCCTAAGTTGCAGACTTATCAAAGAGAGAAATCAAGAGCCTTCAAATTGGTCTGCATCCTTTGACACCCGCCCCCCCCCCCAGTAAGATTTTTTGTTTTTTCGGCCTGAAAAGAATTACTGAAGAAGATTAAGCCCTACTTTCTTCAAGGGTAAGCATCACTTATAAAATCGTTGACTTTGTCAGACGGTCTGAGGTTGCGCGATTTGCAACAATAGAGAAATCCCGGCGCGTGTGCGAACTTTTTGCCAGTCCAGGGACCTTAAGCTTGCCGGATTACAGCAGCAATGTATTTTAGCGTCTGCGCGTATGACCTTGACCATTGTCAACTGTTTCATTGAGTCACTTCCGACAAAATATTTCTATAAATAATCAGGAAAGTATGAAAAAATGGATAGAATAAACGATGGGAAAATAATAATAAATAATATAATGACTGTTAATTACTTATAAATGAGGAGATAAAAAGGAAGTGACAGTGAGGGTCAGAGAGGAAAAGAGATATGCAAATAGGTGGATAGATAGACAGTGAAAGAAATAAATTTTGAAGAAAATAAATAAATAAAAAAAGAAAAATTAAAAAAAGAAAGAAATAATGAAAGAAAGAAATAGAGTTAAAAGAAATCATGAGAAAGAGAAAAATGTTAGTAAGAAATACTGAGAGAGAGAGAGAGAGAGAGAGAGAGAGAGAGAGAGAGAGAGAGAGAGAGAGAGAGAGAGAGAGAGAGAGAGAGAGAGAGAGAGAAGCCCTTGCAAAGAAAACAAACGAAAATGAACATATTGAACTATTATGTAGATTAATGAAAGTAAATAAATGAAACAAGCTATATATTTATCTCCAAGCGTGTTTATCATTCTTTGCAGGGCACTCATGTTCCACGACAGTAAATTCCCGCAGAGCGTACCAGAACTGGCAATGAGATTAAAGCTATTCAAATTCCTCCCATTGCCTCCCGTCCGGTTAGCCTTACGTTCTCACTGGAATTCTCACTCTTTAACCTGATTTGCAGCAAACTTTCTTTAGTCGGAAACACGCTTTTCGCTCAATCTCTCGCAGACGTCGACAAAACTAATTAGGTTTTCTTTCTTTCGTTTTGTGCATCTTTAAGCTCGCAAGTTATGTCACAGCAAGTCCACTCGGAAATTCAATGGAAGCGTCAACAGGATTCGATTACGCAGCAGTATTAGTGTCTACTCTGTGTTAAGAAGCTGTGCCCTCTGATCGTGCGGGTCAGCAAACAAAAGCAAGAAAATAATAAGAAGCAATCCGTTTGAGGTTGTGGTCGTTCCGTTTTGGAATGCAGAATGAGAAGGGAAAAAAATCAAAATAAAGAAAAAGCTCGCTCGTCACTTGAGAATCTGGAATATGGGCTGTGCAACCACATTACAGATTAAATGAACCATTTCTGATCCCACCAATGAAAAACGAGCTACACATGGTTAAACATATGTCCTTGAAGTGCTATTCCTTTCTTTTTTTTTTCTTCAAAATATCAGCACAGTTGTCTTTCTTGTCTAACTTCATTTAATGCAAGACTTTTTAAAATGCGAGCTTTCATTGAATAAAAAATGAAGCATAATATTATCAAGCACACTGCCTAGACAACAAATAATATCTGATTGGTGTAGACACAAACAAAATTTAAGGCATACAAGCACACAAACGCATACACACGGAAGTGTAAACGTACAAAGCACACACGCACGACTAGCAAACAAAACTTACTTAAAAATGTTTTAATTTCAAACTGAACAAATTAAAGACCCCCCCTTCCCGAAATAGGAAACGCACACAATACGCACACAACAAAAATTATTTTATCCCACATAGATATTTTATTTTTTAAAGAGCACATTATTTGTATCTTGTCATTTGTGTAAAATTAAAACAAGCAAGCAAACAAATGATCAAACATTGTTTTCTACGAAATGTTATTGGATAAATACGTGTACATCAATGCCACTTAGTTAATGGGTATGATTATATTTAATTAATTAATTATCCAAAACTAATTTACAAGGGATGAGAATATTAATTTATTTTATTAATGATCCTCCAACAGACACCACTTCTCTCTCAACAGTGGTCACACAATATTCTGTAGGTAGAAAACGTCTTACTAACGGAGAAGATAAATCCATCTTTAATCTATATTTAGCGAGCCCCCTTCCACCTACTTTCTTCTCCAACAATAAGTTATCAATATGCATAAGAAGGTCAATAAATTTAACAATAAAATTATTAAACCAACAATCAAATATGCATATGACAAATACAATGAAATAGATTACTTGACATGGATATTTCCATGAACCCACATTTGGATAATTTTATGTTTACACAGACCTTATCCAAAAAACTACAATTCATCAGTATGTTAATACAATTCACAGGATAGACTTATCAGAGAACAGAAACAAAGTGATACTAGTTTTACATAACCTTGTTTAACTGCTGTCTCAATAGTCCTTCCATGTGATTTGCATAAATGGCACAAGTTATTGTCAGCAATTATTAGATAACTCCATTTGCCTAACTGGCAGGTTGAAAAACACTGTTCCATTACTTACAGTTAACCTGGATGCTTCTTTTCACCATGTCAACTCCTTCAAGCAGAACAGCATAGCAATGTCCAACAACTTCTCTACGCTAGAAACTGTTCAGGTCGTCAACATATCTTGCCACCATACATCAATAGAGTGTAGTGTGTTCTTACACTTAAACGCTGCTTCCCACCTTTACCTCGGTTGGCCATAACGGTTTACAAATATTAAACCAGGAGGTTAAAATCAAATGTTGAAAGGAAAATAGAAAAGAGTACTTGTCTCATCAAGCTAATATGCCTTTCAAAACCGGACTTCTTTTTGCCACTCCAAATTCAAAGTGATTAGACAATAAGTTTCTCTACAGCAAGTAAACTTTTAGACTCAGTCCATTGGCTGGTCTTGTTCTCGTAAATCATAATCAGTGATAATAATAATAATAATAAAAAAACTACTCACTAGTTTGCATTTCATCAACAATTTCTAGAACATAATTGACTTGAGTTGTTTACTTTCACTCAGACAAATTTTAAAGGAGTGCCCAAACTCGGGTTACACTGACAATTTAGCAATTTATAAAACAATTACATTTTGAAATAGAGATACAAATTTACTCTGCCACACTTCTAAATGAAAATATACAAGCACTTAAATGAGATATATAGGCAAATAATAAATATTTAAACATAATATATATATATAAATATATGTACTTCGAAACAATACACACATATACATCTTAATTCTTAATGACAATACATACCTGCACTTCTAGATGACAATACATACTGGTACTTTAAATGACAATACATACCTGTACTTCTAAATGACAATACATACCGGTACTTCTAAATGACAACACATACCTGCACTTCTAAATGACAATACATACCTGTACTTCTACATGACAATACATACCAGTACTTTTACATGACAATACATACCTGCACTTCTAAATGACAATACATACCTGCACTTCTAAATGACAATACATACCTGTACTTCTAAATGAATATAATACATATAGCCTAGGTGCACTATATTATTTGAACATGCACAGATTGACGTTGCAGACAGAAACTTATAAAAGAAACAGTGACTGTTATATCTAGTTATTTTATCTTGTAATCCTTAATTAAAAATCTTTTCAAAGTCAGGTTTTGACAAGTGTACGGCTCTCATAAATAATAACTAGTTTTAAACTATTCAATTTGTTTATGTTTGTATTTTATTAAATTAAAAAGAATTATCTTTTGTTATTGTTTAGAATATTCACGTCAAAATATTTCAGAAATTAGAAAAACGAGGATTATATTTTGACTAAACTTACTATCCTTATTGTGACGCATTAATAAATCATCCTCACCAAACACCAGTTTTAGATTTTGACACATACCATCCTTAATGTGACTTAATTTTGACTGTTGTAAATATGAGTTGACGATTTTTGATATCTCGAGCAGATTTAGAGAATGTAACAGATCAGATTGCATAATAAGACAACAGCCAAATTAGTCAAATTATGAGATCTGCATTTATCAGTCAGTTTTAAAATTAATCAGGAAATGGAATGAAGAGATTTAAATCAGACAATACTACTGACGAAGTGTTTAAACAAATAATGAACAGCCAACAACCAAACATTTGTACACAGGAAACAGCAAGAAAACACATCCAACACCCTTACATATCTACACAAAGAAACAGCAAGGAAACACATCCAACACACTTAAATATCTACATAAAGGAAACACATCCTGCACACAAATATCTACACAAAGAAACAGCAAGAAAACACAGCTGAGGTAGATGTAATGACTGCCTGACTATTGAAATCCAATTTATAAAGTTATCTCCCTTATGCCAGAAACCGTCACCAACGCTTTGCATCAAGAGATCGATTATGAATTTTGTTGTTGTTGATCAGTAACAATCTCTCCTAAAAAAAATACGGTAGAAAAGTAAAGCAAACATAAGAAATTCACATGAATTTTATCACAATACATTTATTCCCTTACTATTGTGAATGCTAAATTTGTAAGACTGATTTCTCAAACGCATGATTCATATAATTATTTTAATATTTCTGAAAACTACACAAATCTGAAATAATATTCGTTAGTCCTGCTATGGTCAGTTGTCAATGAACCCTAAAAATATTATTGTAGTGGTAGTGAACTCTTAAAATATTATTGTTTAGTGTTGGAAATGTTTCATTGTGATAAATGGCTTAGCACGTCATGACTTTTTTCGTATTTCGAATGATTTCCATGCAATATTCAGTCAGTTGTAGGTACCTTATCAGTGCTGATAAGCCTGTGTTTTCATTGGTAAAATATTGCATTCAGTATATTATACTATATGTCTATTCATTGGCGCACTGGAATTAGTGATTTTATTTCTGTGAAATGCACACAAGGTTAAAGTAGGAATCAGTCTCATGTATAAGAAAACTTACGCTTGTCGCCCTTTGCTGGAGTAGATAGTATTTTTCTGTGACTATGTTTTGTTTTAAAGCAGAAAATATTTCTCTAAAATACTTAGAAAAAATACTTCTGCAATATATTAATGTCATTTTGAGTTTGTGACAGTATGTAAACATTTAATTTAATCTGTTTAAATGTCGCTCTGAAGTGTAAGTGCACATGTACTTGTCATCCATTTGCAGGTAGTAGGATAGACTGTTTGAGAATAATTTCACAAAACAAGGACGTATAATTCACTAAACTGTTAAAAATGACAGCCACAGATGCACGATCTTGAGCAGTTAACAGAACATAAGAACTGGTGCCTTATTAAACCATCAAAAAGCACAGGGAAAAATTCTTACTTCTGTGACTTGAAATCTATCTTCTTAAAATAAAAGATGTTTTGTAATTACTATAAAGGGGTTTCATGAAATGGGGATTTCATTTTAAAAAAACACTATAAAATTTTAATTATAGTAACGATGTAACTTGAACTGCAGAACTAGAAACATATTTCATTGCTTATGTTATTGCGTATGGAAACGCAGGTTCCAGATGGTGAGTGGGCGATTGAATGTGTAAACTGTAAAGTACGTGTAAGAAAGTGCTGAGATGAAATTAGGATTATGTCGGATGCATTGAAGTGCAATCAAATGGAATACAGTAGGTGTGAACAGGTAGTAATTGTAGGAGTTAATGGAGTACAGTAGGTGTGAACAGGTAGTAATTGTAGGAGTTAATGGAGTACAGTAGGTGTGAACAGGTAGTAATTGTAGGAGTTAATGTAGTACATGTGTTAATGGAGTACAGGTTAATGGTGAACAGGTAGTAATATCAGGGGATAAAGATTTATTTCGCTACGTGTGTCCAGCTGTCCGTCAGGTCACGAGAATTTACGAAATTTAACGGGTGGATGAGTTAAGACAAAGAGAAATTGGACGGGGTCGAAACTAACTTCGGTTTCAGCCAAAATGAAGTCCAGCACTCGATGCAAGGTTTGGCTGAGTGGAAATGTGGTCATGGAGTCCCTTACGTCTAGGACAAGTCTGACGATTAAATGTAAGTTTAACCCTTTTGGAAAGGTCTGTGTGCACGACACCGAATTTGTGAACCCTACATCAGTGCAGCGTATTATTGTTCTAATCTACCCGTGGGACCATTGGCAACGTGAGTTACTTAAAGCGCGTGTGGTTCGAATATTAACTGCATTGTGTGGGGAAACGGGTGAAGGCTACCACGACTAAGTGTAGTGCCCGAGACTTGTGCCCCTGTCTTCCTAAAGACACTTGTAAAGTACATATATAAATATGAACAATGAATCTAGGATATTTATTGTATGTCACGATCAGTCAAGAAGCATCGTATTATTCATAATGAGCCGTATTTTAACAATTTATTTTACTCCTTATATTACATTTAATTGTTAATTGTTAATAATTTATTATTAATCTTTATTATCGCATTATTGTTAATCGTAAAGTGTAGTGTTTTCTCATGTGTAGTGTTAGTGTATTGTCAGTTATAAATACAGTGTAATGTCTTGTTGCAAGATAGCGTCATTGTTACATAATTGTCACATTTGTTCTTTTTGTCCAAGTTTATACTGCCGGGGGCCGACGAGCCAACAGTAACCAAATAAATACCAGGCTTTCGTCCCTATTTACTGTATTTGATATCAGCAGCGGCTCCTATAGAAGAGTTATTGCTTGACCATAGGGCCTTTGAACTAGCGTCATAAATATAGGTCACCCTTAGGTATTATACGACATTAAACAAAACAAAGTAACGACTTATGTATTCCCCTTTGTAAAATTATCTCTGTCAACATAGAGTTAAATATAGGAAATTGTAAAATTATCTCTGTCAACATAGAGTTAAATATAGGAAATTGTAAAATTATCTCTGTCAACATGGAGTTAAATATAGGAAATTGTAAAATTATCTCTGTTAACATAGAGTTAAATATAGGAAATTGTAAAATTATCTCTGTCAACATGGAGTTAAATATAGGAAATTGTAAAATTATCTCTGTCAACATGGAGTTAAATATAGGAAATTGTAAAATTATCTCTGTCAACATGGAGTTAAATATAGGAAATTGTAAAATTATCTCTGTCAACATGGAGTTAAATATAGGAAATTGTAAAATTATCTCTGTCAAAATGGAGTTAAATATAGGAAATTGTAAAATTATCTCTGTCAACATGGAGTTAAATATAGGAAATTGTAAAATTATCTCTGTCAACATGGAGTTAAATATAGGAAATTGTAAAATTATCTCTGTCAACATGGAGTTAAATATAGGAAATTGTAAAATTATCTCTGTCAACATGGAGTTAAATATTGGAAATTGTTTCCAAATGCAATAAATAAAAAAATATCAAGATAAACATATAAAACTTATAAAAAGAGTTTGTATCACGAAGCAGTTTTTACGAGGTTCGAAATGGGATGTTTTATTTTGCTTGAGATCAAGTCCAACGTTTGATATGTCTTTAAACAAATGGATACTTGTATAAAACAACTTTCCAGTCTGCAAGCACGTATCAAGGAGGAAGAGAAAGAAGAAACAGAAAGAGAGAGAGGGAGAGAGGGGCAGAGAGGGAGCGACATAGAGAGAGACAGAGACAGAGAGAGAGACAGAGAAAAAAACAGAGAGAGAGAGAGAGAGAGGCAGAGACAGACAGAGAGAGACACAGAGATTCAGAGAGACACACACAGGGAGAGAGAGAGATACAGAAAGAGATATAGAGAGAGACAAGAGTTAACGGAGATTCAGCTTTTTCATTCCGACAATGGCTTCACAGGTTTCGTGTAAATGTTTATATTCATTCTCTGTCTGGGTACCTTTGTTGTTTATTTGAGTTGTATCTTTTCAAGTAACTTGCTAAATTCAGTCTGCTTTCTTTTTTTCAAACTGATAAATTATGCTGGGAATGATTTCACGTAAACAGAATACTTCGGAGCTTTTTTAAATTACTATTTATTTATTTTGTTGTAATTCTTAGGACTCAAGTGGCAATGGTTTACTTAGTTTTCCTGTTTTAGAAGATGTGTCTATAATTTACTTATTTTGCTTGTGAAGTTAAGTGTTAAATATGACTATCGGTTTCCCTTCCCTAGATGTTGTGATAATAATTGACTTATTTTGCTTGTGAAGTTAAGTGTTAAATATGACTATCGGTTTCCCTTCCCTAGATGTTGTGATAATAATTGACTTATTTTGCTTTGTCATTGCCAGATGGTGTGTCAATTTATCCCAAGATACTTCTTTAGATAGTTTTCACCCTCTCGATATTTATTGATAAGCTTCAGTAATATATCGCATTGGTGTATTGCAAACCTTGATAATTTTTTTCTTACATCATCATCACATCAACTGCTAAGGAAGAAAATGGAAAGAAAAATACGTAAACGGTGGTTGAATGCAAAATATAAAATAAATGTATAATGATTGTCATAAATTACAGCGTTTCATTGATTCGCCAAACACTATGACTTGCCATTTTACTTTGTGACTCTTGTAGTCCCAAGCTGCTCTGATACTTGTCAGGTTGGCTGTAAACCATTTTACTTCATGACTCCTATAGCACCAAGCTGATCTAGGAGCGCGCATGTTGCCCGCGGCATACAGCACTGATTTTCAGACAAATTATTATTACGAACAGTTGTCACGAAGCAGACATGATCTCCAACAGACACGTAAACTCTTCATTACTTTAATTATTCAGGAAGAGAATGCACTCAATTTATTCAGCACACGCGTGTTTTCAAGCTTTCACCTTCAACAATGGCATAATTGTTCGTGTTTTCCTACTCTTACTGTCATCTACGGCTGATGGTAGAGGTTTTCAAGCTTTCACCTTCAACAATAGCATAACCGTTTGTTTTCTAACTCTCACTTTCATCTACGGATGATGGTAATGATGCTTTCAAACTCTTACTTTCTTCTATGATTGATTGTAATGGAGTTTCCGAACTCTCAATTTCTGACTTTGAAATGACCGTAATGGTGTTTTCAGACTTTACTTACTGACTTTGACGTGACCGTAATGGTGTTTTCAGACTTTATTTACTGACTTTGACGTGACCGTAATGGTGTTTTCAGACTTTATTTACTGACTTTGACGTGACCGTAATGGTGTTTTCAGACTTTCAGTTTCTGAATTTGACATAACCGTAATGGTACATTCATGCTCTCAATTCCATTTTTGACAAATCGGTAAGGCCGTTTCAAGCTAGCAGTTTTAAAAGATGATGTAATAAAACCCGCCAGTTGATTCCACTTTCCATGATATCAATCTCTGTTTAGGAAGAAAACCATTTGTTTTGATTGTAAGCATATTGCTTTTATTGTAGGTGTGACACATCTGGGCACCCGTCACTAGTTATGATTATTATTTATTAATTAACAACACATAACTAATTAGAGGTGATAGAAAATCTTAATTCATAGTTATTAATAATTCTTCCACAAGACCAAAATACCTCTCATTTGGCAGATTATAAGGGTGACGTAAAACTACACTCTTAACATAATAAGACAGACGTTTTACTGTCGCATAATATTTCTGCAGGCGGAAACCTCTTACAAAAGGAGTAATAAAAGTCCGTCTTTAATTTATATTCAACGAACCCCCATCAATCCACTATTACTCCAAGATAAGTTTTAATATATGTGCAAGAAGGTCAATAAATTTAACGATAAATTTATTATATCAACAATCAAATATACAACATATGAATATAATCAAAAGAGCATTGACATTTACATCATTTCACAACAATGTTTGATTAACTCTAGACACTCTTTCAGTTTATCTTAGCATAGACATCAGCAGTGAATTCACACACACACACACACACACACACACACACACACACACACACACACACACACACACACACACACACACACACACACACACACACACAAGTGATAAATATACTCAATGTACATAACCTTTTTAATGTATTCACAATCATGCGGTTTGCAACCAGTCACTTTCTTTCTTCTTAGTGATGGTCCAATGTACCATTTCAAGGCACATTACACAACTGTTCCAGAATCTTCAATGTCCTCACAAAGCACATCATGGAAAATCTTGCAGAACTTTGCATGCATTATCAAAGCACATCATGGTGAGTGTTCTAGAATCTTTGTGTGTGCTATTCAGCACACTATGAGGAACGTTCAAAAGTCTTCATGAATTCTCGAGACCAACTCAAACTTACTTCAATTATCCTCACATTGGCTCTCACTTGGAATTCACAGGAATCAGCTTACAGCATGTTTACTGATAAATTCGAAGACACCGTTTTGTACACACCTCAATGTGATCTGATAGAATACAGTCACTGTAGTCTGAAGTGGATACAAGGTTACAAACCATCAAAAGAAAATAAGGCATGTTCCTTTATGCAAAAGTCATTTTACCTGCAGTGCTAAGTTTCAGGTATATTTCATCCTCTAAACTCATTTCTCTCTCACACACATTCTAAACTTACAAATATTGCAATGATATTCATTAGACCCATAACAAGCAGCATAAGATATATAGCACTGATCAAAATTCACAAGAATAATGTATAATGTCGTCAAATTAGTGAACAAAGAAATAATGAAAAAAATATAAAGCTTTCTCCAGTTCAAATCATAGATCAATAGCAAACATATGAAATATTTCTCACTCAATTCTTTCTTTATCAGTCAGTTAACTTACCATAAGCTAAAAATTGCCTTTATGACCAGACTTATGTCTAAATGAAAGTGATTAGAATATACAAATTCTTCAACAAAATAACTTTTGGTCCATTCACACTAGTCTGCTTAGTCCTGTTTATAATTCATCACTGGCATCTATATAGGTATATTGCTGTCAACGCTGAAATCTACATAGTTATATTGCTTTCAACGCTGAAATCTACATAGGTATATTGCTGTCAACGCTGAAATCTACATAGTTATATTGCTGTCAACGCTGAAATCTACATAGGTATATTGCTGTCAACGCTGAAATCTACATAGGTATATCGCTGTCGTTGAAATCTGCATAGTTATAATGCTATTATAAAGTGGGTTATAAATAGTTCTAAATCTGCATATTTATAATGCTTTATAACCTTGATGTCTACATAGTTCTAAATCTGCAAAGTTATAATGATGTTACAATCTGTGATATATACATAATTCTAAATCTGTATAGTTATAATGCTGTTGCAATCTGTGATATCAACATAGTTCTAAATCTGCATATTTATAATGCTATTATAATCTGTGATATCTACATAATTGTAAATCTGCATTGTTATGATGTTGCTATAATCTGTAATGTCTACACACCTGTAAATCTGCATTGTTATAATTCTATTATATCTGTGATATCTGACAGTTATAACTCTGCATTGTTATAATTCTATTATATCTGTGATATCTGACAGTTATAACTCTGCATTGTTATAATTCTATTATATCTGTGATATCTGACAGTTATAACTCTGCATTGTTATAATTCTATTATATCTGTGATATCTGACAGTTATAACTCTGCATTGTTATAATTCTATTATATCTGTGATATCTGACAGTTATAACTCTGCATTGTTATAATTCTATTATATCTGTGATATCTGACAGTTATAACTCTGCATTGTTATAATTCTATTATATCTGTGATATCTGACAGTTATAACTCTGCATTGTTATAATTCTATTATATCTGTGATATCTGACAGTTATAACTCTGCAATGTCGAAATCTCTGATGTCAGGAAAAATCTACAAATTTATTTTACTTGCTGTTAAGAATAACGGAATGGTATGTGAAAATTCTGTTTTCAACGATACGCCAGTTTATTCACACGTCATTGAAGACACGCCAGTTTATTTACATGACCCACAAGACACGCCAGTTTATTCACACGACATTCAAGACATGCCTGTTTATTTACACGACATTCAAGACACGCCAGTTTATTCACACGGAATTTCAAGACAAATTAATGAGCAGAGAAGGTGCATACAAACGCACGCATTATTTCAGTGCTTGTCACTTTCAACTGACCTTGGTACAAATCAAGGCAAAGAATCACGAATTCAGAGAACATTACAAGAGTTATAGTGTATAATATTAATCAGGATTCTTAGAAAGTAGAAAAACTACTCTAAATGCATGTGTATATTTTTAATGCAAATCTGTTGGGATAACTTGGGATGGAAACACTTTCGGTGTTTCAATGTTTGTGTATGTGAGTGTGTCTGTGTGCGTGTGTGTGCGTGCGTGAGTGAGTGTGACAGAGAAGTTGCTGAATTCGACATAGTTCTACTTATCGATGCAATCGTTGTTGAAATATGTATAGTTGTAATTATAGTGTTGTCGTTGCTGAACTCTACATTGTACTAATCATGCTTTTGTCATCGCTGATCATCTTCTTAATTCTAATCACATTGCTGCCTTTGCTGATATCTGTATATAGTTTTAATTATAATATTGCTGATTGTCACGTAGTTATAATTATTCTGTTGTCAGAAGTGACATTTATAAACTACTAAGTATTTCACCTGTGTTTTACTCCGTCTTCTAAACACTCCCAGTGTCGCCATATACGTTTAACAGAATTTCATCTTCAGTGAACGGAATTTGCCAAAGTGAACATCCCAGTGATTAGATCATGATGCCTGAATCACAGAGTAATTTAATATGACAGATGATACAGTACACATTGTTCACTACCAGTTTTGTGACGTCATTTCTTGACGCTGATGACCTGTTAAGGAGGCGAGTTAACGAGGACATAAAAACTTGCACTTGGAATCTGGTGCAAGATACGGCAGTGTCAGTGTCAATGTCTGGGAGATAAGCAGTGGGAGAAAGAAAAAAAGCCGTCGGATATATTAGAAAGCGCCACAACACGCACCTGCTCTAAGCACTTGCCGTAAACGATAACAATCACATTATCGCCTACATGACACAGAATGACGTATTTTCACACTCAACGTGGAACGATAAATATAATATATAAGCATCCATGAACCCGATTCGCCTCGTACAGCAAAGTCACACCCCGCTCCAACCACGTGTAGTACCTGGAAAAAGCGTTTGTCACACTTCCATAGCCGACTTGAAGGCAGAGACATCGGGGCCTTACCCGACCGCGAAACCAACGAACGTTGGAAAAGGAAGTTAAGAATGAAGAAATAACTCAAAGCTACTATTCCACGCACTCTAATCATTATTGTATCTCGACTGCTGTCTTATATAAGGACATTACTCTATAAAACATTATCTCGACTGCTGTCTTATTTGACATTACTGAATAAAACATTATTGTATCTCGACTGCTGTCTTATATAAGGACAATACTATATAAAACATTATTGTATCTCGACTGATGTTTTATATAAGGACATTACTGTATAAAACATTATTCTATCTCGACTGCTGTCTAAGGACAATACTGTATAAAACATTATTGTATCTCGACTGCTGTTTTATAATTATAAGGACATTACTGTATCTCGACTGCTGTCGAGATGTATAAATCATTTTAAAAACATGTAGTCAACTTCAGTTTTCATTGTGCAGATCTGATGGCAGAAACCAGATTGCAAATTTTATTAACAAGAAATAAAAGAGGAACTAGGACCTTCCCATCCTCCATGCCCATTACATTTATAAATTAGTTTTGTTACAATTATGTCAGTCTAGGAAACCACTTTGAAACCCTTCTTTCTTCTCTTTCCCTCCCTCCCTTCCTCCTTCCGTCCTTCCTTCCTTCCTTCCTTCCTTCCTTCCTTTCTTTCTTTCTTTCTTCTTTCTTTCTTTCTTTCTTTCTTTCTTTCTTTCTTTCTTTCTTTCTTTCTTTCTTTCTCTTTCTTTCTTTCTTTCTTTCTTTCTTTCTTTCTTTCTTTCTTTCTTTCTTTCTTTCTTTCTTTCTTTCTTTCTTTCTTTCTTTCTTTCTTTCTTTCTTTCTTTCTTCTCCCTTCATCCTTCATCCCATTCTCCTTCTAGCTGTACACCGTCTTTTACATTTAAAAAATGCATAAAAGGCAGCCTAGAGATGAATCGCAGACAGAAAACTAATGCAAATTTGCTTGTCTGCGACCTAAGTCAGTTTGCAAACGCTTAAATGAGCTTATGCCACTTTGTACAGCAAATTGCCCTTCAAAGAGCAGGGACATTTCTCGGCTTACTGTCACACTTGAGAAACGAACCTCGTAGAATAAAAATGTTTCAGATATCTCCAGTAAAAAAAAAAATCACCAAATAGAGTTTAAAGTCGCGGCTTATAGTGAGGCAAATTTATTAGAATGACGTGACAAGAAGACAAGAACATCCTTTGCCAACATTTAGAATTTTTTTCTTTTACTGATCTGTTTTAATATGTTTGTCAGTGAGTAGTTTTGCTTTACTGATCTGTTTTAATGTTTGTCAGTGAGTAGTTTTGCTTTGGTTAAATATTTGTCAAGTAGATGGTTAAGCATTGTGGAGGATCATTTGTGTACTTCGTGCAACTGTCCCCCCCCTCCACTCCTTTAATGTTCAAAGAGTGTCATGTTGAAAGATATTTTCAGTGTTGCTGATTGCTTGTAAATGATGCAAGCAGGCAATAATAATGTCTGATTCTCTCCTGAATGACACTGACATCCAAAGATTGTTTGACTTTGACTGAAGAGCAAGATGTTATTACTATGTGAGCAGAGCATTCACTATGACGAACAACAAGATGTTATGTGAGCATTCACTATGACGAACAACAAGATACTGTCATGTGAGCATTCACTATGACGAACAACAAGATGTTATTATGAGAGCAGTCACTATGACGAACAACAAAATGTTATTATGAGAGCAGTCACTATGACGAACAACATGTATAAATCTATTTAGTTAACATTGATGAATCTTGTAAAATAGAATTAGGAATTTGCTTGGAAAAGTAGAAATGAATGCTTTTAATCTCTGTGAGTTATTTTGGGAAAATGAAATAAGTAAATGAACTGACAGTTTCTTTTTTGGAAATGGAAATACGAGTTGTTGAGTTCAACGAGTTCGTTTTGAGACATGGAAATGCGAACTATTGAACTCAGTGAGTCAGTTGATGAGCATATTGGAGGAAACAGAATTAGCTGTCGGTAACCTATTCGAGTCTAAATGGAAAATGTAGAAATTTGAATATTAAGCAAACGTGAATGGTATCCATCAGAATCAGAGCGTTCATAGCAGTAGAAGCGGGTATTGCAGATTTCTAGGATAGTATTATGAAAGCAATATTGGGTATTTGTCGCAGGACATCGGGGACGATATATTAATGCAATTAGTTTAAATGCACACTGGCCTGTGCACTAACCCACCTAGAGGGCTACGGCCTGGTATACATTTTCAATTAAATTGGGCTCGTTGGCCGCCATTAGATACTGCGACATGAACAGTTATTGTATGTAACAATGACGTTAATTTGCAATAATACACAATACTATAATTACAACTTACCATATGCTAATATTACGCAAAAGAGACAGTACATATACAATTTACAATTATACTGTAACAAAGTCGAGTAAAAGTGGTTAACCATTAACAATTTAAAATTTAATATAAACAATAAATTAAATTATGAGTGCTACAAATATCTTCCTGGATCGGTCCTGCAATGCGTGCTCTGGTTTCATTGTCCAAACTTCGACTTCATTTACAAGCATCTGAGGAAGACAAGACACAGTCTCTTTCTCGATATAATAGTCCACTTAAACTTGTGATAGCCTGGAGCATTGTATAGATAGCTGGTTCAGCAGACACACGCATGCCTGAATGTATTATCTCCTTGTCTAAGGGCTGCATGTTTCAGACAATGACAGTCCCATAATTGCAGTGTTACAGGCTTCACAACTCAGTGCGGTGCACCGAAAGCCTACAAAACTGCGATGGATGGCCATAAGCTTCCTCTCTTAATTGCTCTAGTTTTATCTGAAATAAGTTCACTTAACTCTAATGTAAAAAAAATGTTAGTAAAATACTACTGTAATACAAACATAATTCGGTGATATAAAGACTACAATTTAAATCAAATTTCTTTCGCTCACATACACTCAGTCTCCCTTCAAAAAGGATTCAAGATTAGACTTTAATCTTTCAGACTTCTCCTAGCCCAGGGAGGGTCTCTACAAAGCGAATTTCCTTCAGCCCAAACCTGGTATTCGGTTTGGCAGAAACCCACCATAGTTTAGACCCCGCCCATTTTCCCCACCAATTAAATTTAGTAATTTCTTGCCCACGTTTCCTTCAACTGAACTCTTTATCCTCAATGAGGACTTCCTGTCTACACTTACCGTACTCCATTTTGACTGCTTGGCAAAGAATCAGACGTATTTACCACTTCCACTCAACACTTCCACATACTTTACACATAAATACATTCACTTCCACTTCCACATATACTATACACCTTAAAACATTTATTCAATACTTCCACACATACTTTACACATGAATGCATTCACTCATCATCCCAAACGCTGCGTTTCCCTTTATAACATCATACACACTAGACTACAAATAAGTTTATACTTAACATGTACCAGTTACGATATTCAGATAATAATTAAAATTTATTAAATAGTTTACATTTTATAATTATAGCGAAATGAAAAAATCTCCATTTCATTACCATATTAAAAAAAATCTGATTCTATTATGGAAGTAGGAAAGGATACTGCTGATCTTTATGAATCTATCAGGGAAGTAGAAATGGGTATTAATAACGTCTAGGAGTCTATGGAAATAGTAATGGTTATTGCTGATCTTTATGAGTCTGTTATAAAAAGTGTAATTGTTATTGCTGATCTTTATGAGTCTGTTATAAAAAGTGTAATGGTTATTGTTGATCTTTATAAATATGTTTTTGGAACTAGTGATGGTTATTGCTGATCTCTATGAGTCTTTGGTGGAAATAGTAATGGTATGGCGGAATAAATTTGTCTCTCTCTATTTTAAAATTGAATTGTTATATAATTTGTTAAATTGTCCGAGTAATCCGACCTTGGGCACTCTTTAAGATGTTTTTTTCTTTTCTGAAAGTGTCTGAGTTGAAGTAAGCGCTCGAGGAGAAATATACTAGAACATTGCTGATGTAATGCAAACCATACCAAATGGGTGAGTAGTTTTATTTATCCAATGTTTGTGATTTACGAGAACGGAACCAGCCAATGGGCTGCGATCAAAAAGTTTACTTGCTGTAAGAAAATTATATTTTCTGATCACTTTGAATTTGAAGTGGGAAAGAAGTGCGGTTTTGAAAGGCGGCCATTAGCTTGGTGGTGAGTTTAAGTGGGTGGTTGAGAGAGAATGGACTTAGAAATATTTCATGCATTTTTTATATTGATATGCTATACATGTGTTTTAATAAGATGTATTATGTGAGGATAAGATGTATTATGTGAAGAGACTATTATTCCTACAAATGTTTGAACTAACATGCTCGCGTGTAGTATGCAAACACTCGCCATTGTTTTGTTATGCTGTGTGCGTGTATCGGGCTAATAAATACCATTGCAAGAAACTGTAAGTTGAGACTGAAATATAAGTAAGAGTTGAGTTATAAAGCGATAAACTGGAATGCTTAGCTTTTGTTCTCTGATTATGTTTCCGAGAGGCAAAGCATACCTTTCAAGTGCTATATGAATCTACTGGTTCACGGACTGTAAACCACGGGACACGGAATCGTCTGCCGCAGTGTGTGTAAGTGTAAGAACATACTCTACTCCACTGATGTGTAGTGGCAAGAAATGTTGACTACCTGAACAATTTCTAGTGTAGAGAAGTTGTTGGACATTGCTACATGTATTGTTCTGTTTGAAGGAGTGTAACACAGGGAAAATAAGTACCCAGGTTAACTCTGAGTAACGGAACAGCGTTTTTTTAATGTGCAAATCAAGCTCTTGGAGCTGACGTAATAGCTGTTGACAATATCTTGTCTTTGTTGCAAAAGCCCATGAAGGTCTCTTGGGACAGCAGTTAAACAAGGTTATGTAAAATTATTATCGCTTATCTCAACTCCAATTCTGTTCTCTGATATGACTATCCTGCGATTTGTATTGATTCTATTGTTGTTGAATTATATTTTAAGGATTGTGTATTATAAATATTATTCGAACATGGGTTCATGGAAATATTGATGTAATCTATTTCATAGTATTTGTCATAAGTATATTTGATTGTTGATTTAATACATTTAATGTTAAATTTATTGACATTCGTATGCATTTTGATAATCTTATGTTGGAGAAGAAAGTGGGTAGATGGGGGCTCACTAAATATAGATTAAAAGACGGATGTGTCTTCTCCTTTTTAAGAAGTTTTCCACCTTTGGAAAGATTGTGTGACCTTGAATATTTATCTTTAATGTTGTGGAAGAGAGAAAGCATTTACAGCGCCAACATATACCAAGTGAGAGACGAGTGATGTCTGCTGGAGGATTATTGATAAAATAAAATTAAGATTTTCATCACTTGTTATTAGTTTTGGATGATTAATTAATAAATAATAATATCCTTAAATAAGTGGCGTTGATGTCACAAATGGTTATTGCTGATCTTATGAGTCTATTATATAAATAGTAATGGTGTACTTTTATCTTTATGAATTTGTTTTAGAAGTAGAAAGGAGTATTGCTGATATATATGAATGTATTATGGAAATAATTATAATTATTATTATAGGTAATGCTGATATATATGAATGTATTATGGAAATAATTATAGGTAATGCTGATATATATGAATGTATTATGGAAATAATAATAAGTATTGCTGATATATATGAATGTATTATGGAGATAATAATGGGAATTGCTGATCTCTTGATTCAAGTGGGGAAGTGGAACTGGTTGATGCTGATCTGTCATACCGCTTGAGGAGGTAGCATAAACATTGTCAAACTATTTTAATCGATTGTTGATAAATGCAACAAGCCACTAAATAAAATTTTATTTTTTCTAAACATTTCTTCTTTCTTCCTCTAAATTAATTATTTTCTTTGTTTTCAACCTGAATTGTCAGCATATTTTGGAATAACATATATAAATGACTAAATGCTTTCAGCAAGTTGGTATTAACATATATGCAAATCTAAGAAAAAAATCAATAAACACAGATTTGAGAAACTTATCCAAATGATTAGTAACAGTCAGCAGATGGAAAGTTTACATTTTGTTGTTACTGAGAAAAGGTGATTATGATATGTTATACTTCTACTCGGTATAAATGATTATGAACAGCTAAAGAAATGTAAATATATCTCGCATTATTACAAGGTAAAACGGTAGACATTGTGTATAGATGAAAGAGAAATGTAGTTAATACTAGGCATAACATATACGTAAACAGCTAAGGAAGAAAATAGAAAGAGAAATACGTAAACAGCTAAGGAAGAAAATGCGTATCTCATCGTGACTGAATTGTGGGCACACGTAAGATTAAGCAGATGACTGAGTATGGATTGGACGCCTGTACGGTCATTTTAAGAAAACCTACCGTTGATCTCCCTTGAAATGTCATCGATTAAGACGTCGATGTCCATGTCAGTACGAGGTGAAAAATTAGTTCACAGTTGATTCAAACGTTCGTACACGCCTTGCTAATACCGATCTAAATTAAAACGTATTTCTAGTTTTAAAACGAAAACTTTGGAAATTAATGGTAACTGTCTTTCTGAAAGGAACTTGCCGACTGCACCAAGTATACAGTCACTTATTGATTATCTCCCCGCACGCAATTTTCCTTTTCAATGAAAACAGCTTCGCTGGAAATAAGTTCATTCTAATATAGCACATCATTTTCATGTTTCAATGAACGGAAACACTGTGCGGAATTAAAAGTATAAATTATAATCGTCCTCCGATCAATATATAAAGTCTAAGTGGGGAAAATGTCAAATTTGATGTTAATTAGAAATCCACAGAAAGATAATTTTTACTACAAGTTGGGCTGACATGAAGCATTCAAATAAATGCTTTTCCTGTAAAAACAAGCGGAAGTCACGTGGCCTCTTTCTTCCACTATATAGCAGTACAAATTCATTTCTTTATGCTTCTTCTTTTATGTTGTTTATTTTATTTCCAAAAATGATTTTAACGCATTCACATATAAGCATACTTTCACATTTTTTGGTACGAGTTAGTAAATATAATATTTGATACCTTTATAGTGTAGTGCTTGTCTAGTAAGGTATCGTTAGAGAGATGTTCCAGAGGTTAAAGATCATAACGTCTTGCGCCTGAATCGACCACAGCAAGGTTAGCTTTGCTGCTGTCTAACTGGACATTTTAGAACACTGATTTTCCGAGTTGGAGAATTTAATACAATAAAAAATAAATTTATCAACAATATTGTGTTCTGAATAACTATGAGTAATTAGTAAAGTAGAATAAAAGAATAATTACTCTATGAGAATAATTATTCTTTTATTCTACTTTACAGACAAAATAAAATCATATGTTACTAAAGATGATTATTAAACAGCAATCAATCTTAAAATGTACAAACTAAGACCAGCGACTTAATTCGAATTCGAACGGTAACCAAGCTACTTTATCTACTAAAGAATGCATTTACTAAATAAGAATAACCACTAAATATGAATAACCACTAAATGAGAACAAACCACTAAATCCGAATTCAAATGGCTAAAAGCAACGTTAACACTAAAGAAATGCATTTACTAATTATGAATAACTGCCAAAAAAAAGAACATCTACTAAATTCAAATTCAAACAGCATGCAGGCATTACATGAATGCTAAAGAAAAACATTTTACAAGAAAAAATAATTAACAAATATTTGATGAATGCTTTAGTGAATGCAACTATAGAGGTTGGTTTCGTGAGCTCCTTTCACCTCACTCATACCCGCAGCTTAGCACCTACACATCTCCAAAGCAATGTGATTTGTTTTTCACTAGACAGATTAAGACATTACAGGCTCTCTTTCTCATTCACACTTAATGCCGATTAAAACAGCTTAGCACCTACACATCTCCAAGCAATGTGATTTGTTTTTCACTAGACAGATTAAGACATTACAGGCTCTCGCTCATTCACACTTAATCACGATTAAAACAGCTTAGCACCTACACATCTCCAAGCAATTTGTTTTTCACCAGACAGATTAAGACATTACAGGCTCTCGCTCATTCACACTTAATCACGATTAAACAGCGGTAAATAGTGCATGAAGTAAACGGGAAAGTCTCGTGAATAGACTGATGACGTTTAAAATGTCAAAGTCGAATGAAGCCACTGGCTGCTGAAAGATATTACAATAAAGAGATAAAATGTTATGGCTCGCACACACACACACACACACACACACACACACACACACACACACACACACACACACACACACACACACACAATTAGATTAATGCAATAACCATAAAACAAAATCTGAATGATCAAATCTCCGTAAAAAATAATGAACAACTAAAGTAAACATAACTCATATTTTACGCTGTGTGCTTGAGTTGAAACACATCTTGTCTGAAATATTTAAAATACTTTATTTCAGTGCAGAAAAAAAACATTCAGATAGGCCTACACTATGAAGAAATACGTTTCAGTTTTGATTCAAAGGAATTCAACGAATCACATTTTTAAAAACTAACTTTTGAACATATATCTATTTTGTGGGGCCTCCATACTTATCTGAAACAAGTCAGTAATGATGGCGTCCACAGTTACTGAAACAAGAGAGTAATGATGGCGTTCATAGTTACCTGGAAACAATTAAGAAATGATGAAACAAGAGAGGAAGATGGCGTCCATAGTTACCTGGAAACAATTAAGAAATGATGACGTCCATAGTTACCTGGAAACAAGTGAGAAATGATGGCGTCCATAGTTACCTGGAAACAAGTGAGAAATGATGGCGTCCATAGTTACCTGGAAACAAAACTGTATGGCGTCTTTTATATGCAAACCTTCTGACAAGAGAGTACTCTCTACAGAACTTATGTAGACATAGATATATTTTGCAGCAGTCATGTCAAGTGAGTACGCGCTTAAGAGCTGATACAGATATAGACGCATGTTTGGTGCAGGTCAACATGGACAGTGAAGTGTGGCAAGTATGTGCTAAATAGTGTTTTTTTTATTTATTGTCACTTGTAAGCTGTATTGTTGAAGTAATTAATTAATTAGCCAAATGGAAAGCAGACAGCTATCATTTTGCACGTTCGCGAAACATGAACTTAGTAAAAACTGCTAACTAAGATGAATGCAATGTCTACTGAGCAGAAGCCACTTCTTAACTAGAACAACTTCTAACACGGTAAACATGATTTACTTCTAGACATGTAAACAAAAGCCGCCACTTAACAACTACATAACACGATCAGAAAAAATTGAATACTAGAAAAGACCCAGCCAGGACAAAAATGTACAGGAACAGATTCTAAATCCAATTTAGCTTAACGCTTTAATTTAGTCGCTGATGTATGTTTAATTCACACTTATAAATCTAAAACGTCTAGATCTCTGGAGGTTTAAAGAGTTGGGAAGATTCCATCTCCTTGGAAAAGCTTTTAGCAGTAATGTGGCACATTATCTTGACATTTTATCTATACAATTATAGCGTGGATGGAGAAAAAAAAAAGAAGAAACGCAAGCCTAAATACAGTCAAGAGAGGTTATGCGAATTGTGTAAGATTTGTTGCCCTCATAGTTCAGTTTCCCATTCATCGATTTTGAAGCGCGACAGCATGGCGCGCCTATTTTTGCAGTTTTAGCTGCAGCTACCTCTAAGTCAATACAAGAGCCGGAGATGAGAGGAAAAAGAAGACTTAATATTTGTCGTTCAAATCCATACAAAACTTTCACATGCTTAAAGACGGCCGAAGACACTTTAAAGCCAGCCTCATTAATCCTTCAGGGCAAATGGAGGCCTTGGTCGATTGTTAAGAAATATGACAGTTAAGGTTGGAATGAAATGGGCTGGGAGCAGACATGTTTAACTGCACAATATAGCAAAGTGTTGAGAATACGTTTTGTTTTTGTATTCACTTGTCGCATGTGACTAAAATATTGCAGACTGCCAAAGAAAATATTTGGTTTTGTTTTCACTTGTCACACATGTGACTAACAGTATTGCAGACTGTCAAAGAAAATATTTGGTTTTGTTTTCACTTGTCATATGTGACTAACAGTATTGCAGACAGTCAAAGAAAATATTTGGTTTTGTTTTCACTTGTCACATGTGACTAACAGTATTGCAGACTGTCAAAGAAAATATTTGGTTTTGTTTTCACTTGTCACATGTGACTAACAGTATTGCAGACTGTCAAAGAAAATATTTGGTTTTTGTTTTCACTTGTCACATGTGACTAACAGTATTGCAGACTGTCAAAGAAAATATTTGGTTTTGTTTTCACTTGTCACATGTGACTAACAGTATTGCAGACTGTCAAAGAAAACATTTGCTTTTGTTTTTACTTGTCACATGTGATTAACAGTATTGCAGTCTCTCAAAGAACGACACTTTCTTGTGTATTTACTTGTCACGTATGACAAAAACTGAGAACTGTCCAAGGACATTTATTTCTGTATTTTCCTGTCATGCTTGACTTAACAATACTGAAATCTAAAAGCAAATATCTCTTCATTCACTTGTCGTATGTTCCTTACTCATTTGTCACGTTGGAACCGAATAAAGAAAAATGTCATATAACGAAATTTATATTTTGTGTTTGATTGTTACAAGTTTGACTTATCAATACCACAAACTGTCAAAGAATGAATTTTGTTTCGTCAAAAATTTGACTATCAAAGAATGGTACTTGTTTTTGTATTCCTTTGTCACGTTGACTTTACAGTTTCGAAGCTGTCAGATTACTACATTTACTGTGTATTCGTGTGTGACGTTTGACTTAAAATGTAGGAAGAAGAACGACATTTGTTTTTGTAATTTGCATGCAGTAAAAGTGAGAACCAGCTGACAGTCCCTTTTCTCTTGTCTCCCTCGAGCAACCTCCCGTCTCCTAAAGTCACAATGTCACGAGTCTGCATATCTGCGAGTGTTACTTTCTTTCGAGGAGTTATTCTGGTCACATATTACGTACGTCAACAGAGGGTAGGGACGTGCTTAACGAAGGAAAGGAAAAATTGATTCTAATAAAATATGCTGATTTTGGGAAAAGGATGTTTATGAAAGGCGAACGATAACCCTATCACCCCACTCCTCACCTTTTTCGAGAACATCTATCCATCTGTATCGTCCTTCAATCCATCCATCCGTTATTTTTTCCCGCCTGCCTCCCCCCTCTCTCTCTCTCTCTTTCTCTGTCCGTCGGTCCGTCCGTCCGTCCGTCCATCCATCTATCCATCTACCTATCTACCTACCTACATACCTACCTATCTATCCATCCATCCATCCATCCATCCAACCATCTATCTATCTATCTATCTATCTATCTATCTATCTATCTATCTATCTATCTATCTATCTATCTATCTATCTATCTATCTATCTATCTATCTATCTATCTATCTATCTGTCTATCTATCTATCTATCTATCTATCTATCTATCTATCTATCTATCTATCTATCTATCTATCTATCTATCTATCTATCTATCTATCTCTCTCTCTCTCTCTCTCTCTCTCTCTATCTATCTATCTATCTATCTATCCATCACTTTCCAGGGGTGAATGAAGAAAAGATCAATTTGTAGCGCAGACAATCTGTATGTCGTGTATTGTTTGACAGTGTAATGTCTGGACCCGAGAGTAAATTAACATAGACGATGATACACTTTTTATTTCTATATTTAAAATGTATTTACCATTAGGTTCTGAATATCCATTATACTAGAACGTATCTCACATTTTTCAAATAAAAATAGTTTTAATTTTAATTCAGAAAGCAATTTTATCATGCTTTAGAAAAAAACTCATTTAAATGCATTTTGAAAGGAAAGATTGTGACTGGTACTAACAAACCTAAAACACGCGTCTTGAATTCATTCAATATGACTGCAACACTGTCATGTCCCCAGAATAAAGAGAAAGGGAGATAAGCACTTTGGGAAGACGAACGTTACATTGATTTGATATATGCTAAGTAGTAGCCTAGACCTTTGAAATCCCCCGATATCCAAATATTGAAAGTCTGGAAAGTTCTCTTCTTTCCTAGAGAGCTGGAGCTTGTCAACAAAATGTCGATAAGCTTAGTTCAATGTTAGTAGAGATTTTACATTTAATAATTGCAAACAGGGGACATATATTTTTATCTTTTGTATTCGAAAATGTATTTTACTATTTAAAAGGTAAAACAAAACAATGATGCACTTGTAACACCAATCTGCTTTATTGATACATTTTGTGTCTTTTGTGTGTGGACAGAAACCCAGCTATAATGATGCATATTTCGTTACCTCACTATTGCTGACCTATAGTGATGCCTATTTCGTTACCTCACTATTGCTGACTCTCAAATAATTACAATCCTATAGCTACTACCAAATAATTACATATATATGTCAGTCTCTGACACTTTCCCTGACACCACCCTGCATCCATCGGTCGTACCTGCAGTAGTTCAACCTTCCAGTACACTTTTACTCGACACCTCACTACCTGTACCCCTTGTGAATAACTGCAGCGTTCCAACCTGTCATTTCGTTCCTACTCGTCCCCTTCGTCAAATTCTAGAGAAACCGTTCCCACGTCTGGTGTGATCTAGCAACAGTCATTTCATAATGTCGTCAGGCTGGTCTGCCTAGCGGGGTCGGTACTTTATTGCATGTTTTTCTCTAGTCTCTACAGTTACAATTCATCTCGTGGGAATCAGTCAGGCCTTACATGTTAGTTCTAGGCAGTGCAAGATTTGATTCAAGACCACGTGATCAACTGGCGTGTGGACAGATAACGTATCGCTCTGTCTATGATTTACAAATGAAAAACCCCAATAATAAATAAAAATAAAACATATATTGACGGCATATTCTTCCACTCTATCATGTTAACTAGGCAAGGCTAGAAATGAATGTTCTTCTATCATATCATGTTAACTAGGCATGGCTAGAAATGAATGTTCTTCTATCATATCATGTTAACTAGGCATAGCTAGAAATGAATGTTCTTCTATCATATCATGTTAACTAGGCATGGCTAGAAATGAATGTTCTTCTGTCATATCATGTTAACTAGGCATGGCTAGAAATGAATGTTCTTCTATCATATCATGTTAACTAGGCATGGCTAGAAATGAATGTTCTTCTATCATATCATGTTAACTAGGCATGGCTAGAAATGAATGTTCTTCTATCATATCATGTTAACTAGGCATGGCTAGAAATGAATGTTCTTCTATCATATCATGTTAACAAGGCATGGCTAGAAATGAATGTTCTTCTATATGGCTCGTTTAGAAGTATGTTCTCTTACAGAAACATACCAGCACGTGAACATAGACATTATTAGAGAGAGTGCTAATTTCTTTATGAAGTAATATAATATATTATGAAATAGACTACTCTCAGTTTTATCAAGTAATATGAACCTATTTTCGCAAGCTTTATTTCCTTGCATTAAATATACCAAGTCACAAGGGACGACTGATTGTGTCAAAACTTGCAAGAGAAACATGACATGAAAACCAAGGACAAAAATCACTTTAAGACAACGTTTGATGTGGGCTACATTGACATTTGTTGTGACCGTATTGGCAAGAAATCGAAAAACAAGTTAAGTGGATAGCAAGCACTTCTCCCCCCCCCAAAAAAAAAAAAATAATAATAATAATAAAAAACAAAATAATAAATAAATAAATATACATTCCTCTTTGAACAAAATATTTGGAGATACTTTATTAGTTCTGAATTTACTCACAGTGATACATCGTATATTATAAAGGGCTGGTTTATATCACCCAAGAAAAGATATTAGTTTAATATATAAAACATTTACGCTCTATCCAAGGAATATTGTATTCTTCAATATTAAATGTAAACAAACTGCTAACTTAATTACAGAGAGTGTTTCACTTGTCCTTTGCTCTACAGGTTTGATTTACTTAAAAAGAGAAAAAAATTGAAATGGAATATTTTGTACTTTCAAGAGATATTTCGTTTTATTCGAAATGGGAAAATTAATCACTGGCACGTGTATTCTACATGAGAAGATTATAAAATTCTTCCCTGGCATAAAGACTCATCATCAACTGGTGCATGTTTTGGTTTTGGCACGAAACTCGTCACATTAAATACGAGACTTAATGGTACTCCGGTCTGCAAACTGTGTGTGTGTGTGTGTGTGTGTGTGTGTGTGTGTGTGTGTGTGTGTGTGTGTGCGTGTGCGTGTGAGCATGCGCGCGTGCGTATGTGTCTGTGAGAGAATGCATATATGTGTGTGAGATAGCGATTGCATGTGTGTATAGGGTGTGTGTATGTTTGTGTGCATGTTTGTGTGTATATATATATGTGTGTGTGTGTGTGTGTGTGTGTGTGTGTGTGTGTGTGTGTGTGTGTGTGTGTGTGTGTGTGTGTAAACAACACAATGTATTGAATCTTTCCCGTAATGAACTAAATTATGTATAATGTGAAGAATGTTTGCGCCGAGCAGTTGATGTGTGTCGGAGAACAATGGCGAGTGTCAGACAAAGGTCTGAGCACAATTACCTACAAAAGTCAATACTTTTTCAAGCTATTGTACAATTTATCTACAACAGCTGTCTTTTTGTCGTAAATCAACTACTGTTTCCTCTTCGCTTTGTAAATTTTCCCCAGTTATTCTGGTGACCCATCCATCTAACCTCTCTTCACCGGGTCGTTAATCTTTAGAGTTACCTTTTCCTTGGCTGAGCAGAGCTGATTGATGACGAAGTTATGCCAGCTAAACAGAAAGCGACGGTGACCCTTATTAAACTTTCGTCAGCGTCTCGCTCTCTGTATTTCTATATAATTTCTCCCTATTCACACTGATTTCTTTTCTCCTTATGTTTTTACAATTTTTTTTCTTCTCAGTGGCTAGAAAATCGCGATCTGATGCAGATCATACGTAAATTAGTTTACGTGGAAACATTTGTTTTTGTATTAAAAATTATGCATCTGTTTACCGTCTCGTTGGGAGTTCATTTGCAGTGTACATTCTGCTCTAGTTTCTCTTTCTTTTCTTAGTCATATTTTATGTTCCTGGTTGAAATGAAAGCGTGGACAGTCGGCATAGCGTTGAGTTCCATCAAGCTGTCTGATGTCAAGTCTTGTATCGCGCGTACATATGTTTGTTTTCTTTACTTGACCTACTACAGCCTCGCTTTGGAGAACCAGACCGCCATTCCTGCTACAAAGCTGCCTGTTAAGCGTGTCAGTGTTCTTTGGGCATAAAAGACGAATGTGTTATGAATAGAGGGATGATAAATGACTAATAATGATCTTTGGGAGATCACGGTCGATAGTCATGAATGGAACTCACCAATAAAACTTATAATAATAAATTGAATAATACATTTAATTGGTCGGCAACAGCTTAATGGCATATTTCAGGGGATTCCCTTAGGATGCGCTCCATTTCGTCGCGTTTTACGTCAAACTATTTCTCCATCACACGAAATATTAGTTTATTTATCGGGTTAAACAAGAGTCAACGTTATTATTTTATATTTGTGGCAAACTGAACCTCTTTGCAAGACAAAACATTATACAATTTTGATAACTGTCGATGTTTGACGAATAAAACCAACAGCCTCTAATTACTCTAGTATAGTGGTTCTCAACCTTTCTTGCCTTATGCACCCTTTTCACAACATGTAAGAATCACATTCACTATTTTTAATCATATGTAAGAACGTCATTCACCCCTTTTCACCCAATATATAAGATTATCATTTCCACCTTTTGACCATATGCAAGAATATCATTCCCCATTTTGACCATATATAAGAATATTTCCCCTTTTTCATAATATTTCAGAATATCATTCTCCCTTTTCACTATATGAAAGAATATAATTTCCCCATTTTCACAATATTTAAGCACCTCATTCCCCCCCCCCCCCACATGTTTTTTCCACCACATTTAAGAATATTATTCCCCGTTTTCACTATATGTAAGAATATAATTTCCTATTTCCTTATTGTGTGACTCAAAAAGTGCATTCCAAATAATGTGCAGTTTGAGCCTGTGGTCCAACTCCTCCCCCCTCCCCCAAAACCTTAAATCCCCCCACTCCCCAGATTGAGGACCCCTGCACTAATACAAGATGTGACGATTGCAGTTACCGCCACTGATTCCGCTGTGGTTAAAAAAACAAAACAAACAAACGTACGCTGTAACTCTCATGTCGACCCACATCGCCCACGTCCCCAGCCGTTGTGGCAATTTGTTCCAAGTTTACGAGTCAAGGAGCCTGTGAACTCCTAGCAGAAACATTCTGTCTTTCCCTAGCATTCTCTTTCAGGATTCTGACAGCTTGGAAAATAGAAACCTAAAGACCTATGGGGCCTAGCCATATTGCTAATGTTGAGATTAAGTTTGTGGAAGAAATATCAGTAGCAAGAACAATGTTTCTAATTCATTTCCTAGGAAACCACTTTATCATGCGTTCGTCAGTAAGTTATCAAAATGAAATCCAGGCAGAACTTTTATAAAACAGCAACAAGCACACAGTCCATATTGTAAAGGGAAAAACAAGCTGTGTCTTCATGCTCGCTGTTAAGGAACGATATTAATTAGTACGAAATATCGTTTCCAGTCTGAAATGTTTAGAGTGATGTAGCATAAAGACTGATAAGAGTATTAAGGAATTTAGTTTTGTTCTTAATACATGTGCATAAGCGATTAGAAAACAATAAGATAGAGTTGAACTACTATCAATTTATACAATGAATTGAATTATTTGTCTGTGTGTTTGTGTGTATGTAGATAATTTCGAATGTTATATTCCTCGTCACATTAATCCATTATCCAAACATTGATGAGCAGCATACATATAATTATCCTTTAAAACCCAATAATAAAGTGATAAACCTGCAAAGTAAGCTGGATAAATAACAATTCTTTCTTTCTAATTACTTTCATTACCGAACGTTAGCATTGACCTGGTTTACTACACCCAGCCCACTCTCGGACCCACGATAGCCGATAGGAAGTTCCCGGGAACCATCCCCCGGTAGTATATGCCTTTACTCCACGTTTTCTACTTCTCATTCAGTTTTATCCTTTCGGTACCTGCTTGTGTTCTATCCCGATCTTGCTATGAAGCCAGATTATATCAAACATTTGCAGATAGAAATAAGATACATGTCAAATTAGTCGAGCTTCCCATCACTGCCTGACTCATGAATCTAATTATCGCCCTGTATTGTCGGCTTTCAGACGAGGTCCTGGGAAATTTTAGAGCATCCACTGAGAGTTTAACACATAAACTAGCAGTATATACATTTCCCATGTAAACCCTCACTAGGACGGTTCTAACGACTTCTTGTGGTGTTGGTGATTCCATTAGCTTATTTTCTCCCCAAAGCTTTGCCTGTGGCCTCTCGACTTAGGGCGTTCTCGGCCGTGGATTTGCCTGTGGCCTCTCGATTCAGGGCGTTCTGGGCCCTGCTCTCGAGTTTAGGACGTTCTCGGCCCTGGATTGCTTTGGATTGACTTGGTTCCATTCGCCATATTCTGGGGTCCCGACCACACCAGGCAGACCGCTCAATACCGATGCCTCCTCCACGGAAGGAGATATAAGACATTTTCGCTTGTTCCCCACAGATTCACTAATCGAAATATTGAGGAAATAAAACGTGCAAAAGTAGGACATAAAACATTGAATTAATAAAAACACATTAATACATATTGCTGATGGACCATTTTGCAATAAACAGCTATACAAACATAAATTTATTGAAATAACTGGCATAAATCTTTAAAAAGAATAATAATACAACTTTTGGTAGGCAGCTAAAACACGCAGGACCAAGTACGACAAAATCCGCAGCATAGTAAAGTATGGCCTTGACCTTAATGAATAATAATTAATGCTCTTGGCTGGCTGGACATCATTGTCTCGTTATCCGTCCCCATATTTTCACTTTCTGGTTTAGAGCTTTATGGCCTAGAGTCTTAGGCCGCTTTGTTAATTGACCGTTAAGGGTACTGCTCAAAACTCTAGAACCTTAGGATACACGAGAGCTGGCAGTGAATCAATATATGCACATACTTGTGTTACTGATATTAGGTATCAATGGCTTAGAAAGAGAGCTTGATTCTCGTTTTTGCAAGATGGCTTATATATATAAAACCTAAAACAATTCTGTGTGGAGGAAAATTTCGAACGCAGAGTAAATTTGCCTATCCCTATTTCAAAACTTAACTGTTATATAAATTGTTAAATTGTTGAATTAACCCGAATGTGGGCACTCCCTATGATGGTATTAACTGATACAGCATGACAGCATAATAAATATAGTATAAAGGTTTATGAGCGGGTTCACATGAAACAGTGTCAAGTGTTATCATACTAAAAATGAACTTCTTAGTTCACAATTTGTAAACATAATAGTCTACTCACATAATACATCTCTACATAACACGCAAGTATAACATATCAGTGGCAAAGATGCAAGAAATATTTCTAAGTCCATTCTCACTCAAACAATCAGTTAATTCACCGTTAAGCTAATAGCCACCTTCCATGACCGGACTTCTTGCCACACTAAATTCAAAGTGATTAGACAATACAATTCTCTACAGCATGTACACTTTTGATCTCAGCGAATTGGATAGCCTCGTTCCTATAAATCTTAACCATTGGATAATAAAAACTACTCATCCAGTTGGAACTGGTTTGGATTGTATCAGCAATTTCTAGCATATTCTCAGCTCGATGTTTTTACTCTAACCTTGACACTTACAAATATAGCATCATAAGGAATTCCCAAATTCGGGTCATTTTGGTAATTTAACAATTTATATAACAACCATATCTAGAAATACTGACAGGCAAATTTACTCCGCTACAAATATTAATTTTACAATAAATTAAATTTTGTTAATTTTATATTTGAGTAAATGCCAAGTAAGTGTGTATTTGTTCTTGGAGTAAGTTGTAAGTTGTACATGTTGTAGGTTGAACGCCTCGTGGTGTATTACCTCATAATGTTTTTAGGGGAAATTGTATTTGCAGGCGACACTGACTGACTAAGATTAGTAAGTTATGACTGAGAGGATGAGTGATCCCCCCCTCCCTAGGTTAGATTGAAATTAGGCAGGACATGAGCGTGACTTGAGAATACGTAAGTCTGACTAACAATTACAGTGTTTGTGGTGATTGAGATTAAGAAAGTCACAGTTATAAGGAAGTCAGGCCAAATAATATTTGAATGCGGAATATCTTGCATTGCTGAAGGGGTATTATGTTAGGTCAGCATTAACTTTGCATCTAGGTTAGATGTCTGGGTAAAGAATTTGTTGATAGGACAACAACTCTTTGGACTTGTATTTCTTTAACCATTTTGAACCCGGTCTGTAGGAAGACGCCGTATTTATGGTGTTTACACATAAATTAATTATTTGTTAGTCAACTTCATATTAACAACCTGTCAGGATCACAAACACAAATTCACATGTACACGTGTATAGAAATTCATTACAAATATGCAAAATATTTATCACTACCAACAGTTTTTAACTGCATTCCAGTCTGAGACATGCCTTAAGTTACTTTCATATGTCATCTTATTGGGAATATGGTGTGCAGATGTTGACTGTGAGTTCTAGTGTCCGGTGATGGACAAAAGCAAGAATTACGACGAGTAGTGAGACGCAGATCGTAACCTAAGTGACAAAAGCATGAATTATGACGAGTAGTGGGACGCCGATCGTAATCTAAGTGACAAAAGCAAGAATTATGACGAGTAGTGAGACGCCCGATATTGGATATCACGACTACTCTGGGTCGGAAACAGCACACCTAGCTAAAGAAGTGCTGCATTATTGCATTTGTTCATTTGAGAGACTGATGAAAGTGGTGGAGGGAAAACGGGAGAGAGAAACAGAAGCTTTGATGACTTAATCAAGACAGAAACATAGACACATGTGTCGTGATACAAAGGGAAACAATGCATAGTGTATTACTATTTTCGTACTCTTTCCTCTTTAATGAACGTTACGGCCTTTGAACTTGCCATGGGCTAATTTCGAGGCAGATGAGGATGTAGCGATCACAGGATGGATATGAGAGGTTTCTCTTAAAGCTCGGTCAGAGATAAACATTAGAGAAGACACAACACTTACGTCATTATATAATTTTAAATAGAATAACTGTAGCGCACAATCCTATGATATCTCCCCTTAGGTAACCTACAGACATATGAAAATAAATCAGTGTAACATAAAACCAAAATGAAATCCATTTATCCCGTTTTTATCAATTTACAGATAGACATGCTTGTGTCTACATTACTTTTCTACGTGAGTTGTGAAGAGTTTCAAAATACATACTAAAAATATATCTCTCTTATTCTTTTTCTCAACTGCTTTATAGCACTACCATCATATACTGGGGCTCTTTTCTCATGAAGTGTTAGCAAGTAGGGTGTAGTGATACTTAAGGAGTATTGACTTGCGAAATATCAGCAAGTAACATGTATTGATACATTAGGCTCTTACATTTGTACGTGGGTAACTAATAAGGAGTTTATATTTGTACGTGGGTAACTTATAAACCTTTTGCTTGCGAATATTTAACAGGGAGCATTGATACATAATTATATTTTCTACCGAATGGTTAACAACTAAGGTGTATTGATACATTAGAACATTTCCTTGCAAGTGATGAACCATGTATTGATGTAGAAGTTGTAATACACCCTCCTTTTACGTCCAGTAAATTATTATTGTTGAAATTGGAATACACCCTCATATTACGTCCACCACTATTATAATTGTGGGAGAAATAATACACCCTCCTATTACGTCTAGTCTGTTATAATTGTGACAGTGGCAGTACATCCTCCTATTACCTGTAGTACTATTATAACTTTGAGAGTTGCACTACTCCCTCCAATTACGTCCTGTCTATTACATTTATGTGAGTACTAATTCAAACTCCAATTATCTCCAATTATAAATGTGTGTGTGTAGCTCCAATCTTTTAAATTAATTTCAACTGGTGTTAAGTAATAGCGCGAAATCGGCCTAGGCCAGAAGCACTCCTCATAAGTTAAGTAGTGTCTCCAGTCACCTTATTACTGGGTATATACGTAATTTATAGCCACATAAAATAATATTATAAAGTAAGTGTATTGATAACTCGTCACGTAAAGTGATAATATAGCACGAATTATAATAAATCTAGTTACATGAAATGATATTGTAACTTTAATTATTAATAACTCTACTTACATAAAACAATATTATAATGTGAGTGTAATAATTAGTCCAGTTGCATCAAATAAATTTATAACGTGAATGTATTAATAAATCCAGTTATAAAATGTGAATGTAGTAATAAATCTAGTTACATAAAATAAGATTGTAACATAAGTGTAATAACTCCAGCTATATAATATTAAAGAACTGTGGACGTAGTAATAAAATCATATCATCTGCGATAATAAAGAAAAACAGCCACATTTATTTCACACTATCAAAAAATACTAAATGTTTACTTTTCCAATAGAAGTAAGTTCATCTCATTAAAGGTGAACTTAAAACATTGTCCTAATTAGTTTATTTAGAGCCCCACTCCCCGGGAGACATCTTTATTACACGCTGGGCGATATCTCTAACGACGCACCAGCAGCATTAAATATCGTCTTTGTTTCAATGAATTATGTTGTTTCCTGGCTTAATGTGTTATCTTCTCTTTCCTATCACACTGATCACAACTGCCAAGTACATGAAGATGTCCTTGACCTTTTCTTATCGAGTTCATGGGAGCGGTAGCATATCGATTGCCGACCGAGGTCGCCGAAATACAACTGTTGAAAAATAACTAGAAAATTAATACACGTGCGCGTCCTTAATTAAGAAATGAAAACATTTCTCCTGCAAGCCGGGGTATATCTGCACCAGACTGTTAGAGTATATTACTGCCTGTTAGATTAGGTGAACATAAACTTTTCTTTCAATTCCAGTATTCAAAAATAAAACTTATAGTAACTTAAAGTGTGACAATGAAATATTTTATCTTTTAAAAGTAGAATATAGTTTAAAACTTATTTTTAAAAATTCGCATTGATGAGACTGTTTGGTTAATTTGTGAGTGTGTAAACCTGTGCGAACACGTGTGTGTATTTGTGAATGTGTGTGACTGTGCGAAAGCGTGGGCGTATTTGTGAGTGTGCCGTGTGTGTGTGTGTGTGTGTGTGTGTGTGTGACTGTGCGAAAGCGTGTGCGTATTTGTGAGTGTGCCGTGCGTGTGTGTGTGTGTGAATTTGAAAGCAAGAGCTCAAGTGTATTATTTCTTTAATCCATTATTAGAACTGAGGACCTCAGCATAAGGATGAACTCATCAGTGGCCGGAACAGTTCATAAGATGGATAATTTTATCAGTGGTTGAGGGCCTCATTATTTGCAAGCGCCATAAGTGACTGGAAAGCGTCATTATAAGATAATATTAGGTTCTGTCCTATCAGTGACTGATCGAGGGCCTCATTACATGAGCACTTTATAAGTGACTGGAAAGCGTCATTAAAAAGATAAATGTGTCATTATAAGACAACATTATCTACTGTCCTATCAATGATTGAGGGCCTTATTATACGTCACAAGTGAATGGAAAGCGTCATTATAAAAAATATTTTGTATAACCGTGTAGATAACATGAATCCTCAGTACACGCACATAGTTTTATGTACTTCGAGGGCTAATTCATTGTAAAACACATCTATCCTTTGACTGATGGCCACACTTTATTGATTCATTTATCTCTCAGCCAATGATAACTTTATTTGGACACACACATTAAGGCCTTATAATATAACATATCTATCTGTCGAACGATGGCGTTATTATATGGACAAATTTATCCCTCGACTCAGTGCTTCATTGTAAGGACACATATAAATCTCGGGGTTGTGTGCCTCATTGTGTAAACGCCCATCTCCTTGTATGGACATGTCTATCTGGGTGCTGCGTGCTTCATTGTATAACACATCCAATCTCATTGTACGTACACATTTTACATGCTACCTGAAAGTTTCAGTGTATGGACACTTCTGTCTGTGAAATGAAGATCACACTGTATAGAAAAATACTATTTATCATCTAAGGTCATATTGTATGAACAAATCTTCCTCTGAACTGAGGAACCTATTGTTTGAACACATCTGTCTGCGGACTGCTCCAATGCATGGACACATTTATCTATCGACTGATGACCCTATTGTGTGGACACATTTATCTGTCAGCTGATGACCCTATTGTGTGGACACATTTATCTGTCAGCTGATGACCATATTGTGTGGACACTTTTATCTGTCAGCTGATGACCCTATTGTGCGAACACATCTGTTTGACAAGTGAGGGGTTCACTCCTCACTTGTAATTAATTATGGACGATTAATTAATTAATAATAATCATAACTATTAACTTGTATTTCGTTGCGTAACAGATCCAAACCAGAGAAGACCAGCGTGCAACAGGCAACTGTCGGTCATTAGTCTTGGTTAAACTGGAGAAATCAGACAGTTGTTTACCTGGTTAAACTGGAGAAGCAGCCATTTGTTTATCTGGTTAAACTGGAGAATCAGCAATTTGTTTACCTGGTTAAACTGGAGAATCAGCCATTTGTTTACCTGGTTAAATTGGAGAATCAGCCATTTGTTTACTAGGTTAGACTGGAGAAATAAAAAAATTGTTTACCTTGTAAGAGATAGCAGACAGTTGATTACTAGGTTAGATAAATCAGTCAGTTGTGTAGTTAGTTAAACAGGATAAATTAGATAATTATTTACTTTGTTAAACTAGAGAAATCAGAAAGTTGTTTAATTGGTTAAACTGAAGAAATCAGAAATTTTTTCTTCCGCTGTTATGTGCAAATGGATTTTGGTACATAGATGTGTGAGCCGCAAGATGACCACTTGGAGCGGTTAACTGCTGTTGTTTGCTTGTTTATCCACGAAAACGTTATTATCGTTAAATATGAAGAGTTTCCCAAACTGAGACCATTTTTAAATAAATGGAATGTTTGTTATCATGTTTGCTAAATATTTTCATGTATATTTTCAGCATAGTTATATTATTCTGAATTAGTTTTCCAAGTAAATTATTTTTAATGCGTGGCTTTTGCTATCAGGCTGGTCAAGGCTTGATTAATCATCTTCAGATTTTCAGTTGAATTCCAGTAGATATATTTCCTGTCAGTTTAGAAGTATACTTTAAGGTAGTCAGTCTGGACTTGCAATGAAAAGACCTTCAATACTAAACGGACGAAAGCTGTATAACATTACTAGTACATTTATATGTTATGCTAGACTATATTTGTATGTTATGCTAGACTATATTTGTATGTTATGCTAGACCATATTTGTATGTTATGCTAGACCATATTTGTATGATATGCTAGACTATATTTCTATGTTATGCTAGACTATATTTGTATGTTATGCTAGACTATATTTCTATGTTATGCTAGACTATATTTGTATGCTATGCTAGACTATATTTGTATGCTATGCTAGACTATATTTGTATGTTATGCTAGACTATGTATGCTTTGCTAAACTATATTTGTATGCTATGCTAGACTACATTTGTATGTTAGAAATTAGTTCCTAGACGTTCGCTGCGCCTCCAAGCAGTTTTACCTTCCTCTGGTAAGGGCGGTAACTTAGCTATTTCGCGAGTGGACGTCCAGAAACCAATTTCCTCAGAAAACAAGGGAGATAAAGTTTTACGACCATTTCCCGTTTGACTTCTGGCAGTGAGGATGTACGTGCTAGTGATTACAGTTGCCTGCTTTACGCTTCGTAGCCTCAATCTTTAGCCTCATACGTATCTCCTGATTTTATTTCGCTATCAGACTTGGTCTCCATAACAGGTGCAGTAGAATTTAATGGTGTAATATTTTATGTCGTTTTGTAAAAGTTATAGTCACCTCGAATAACTTGGAGATCTAAATGGGGTGGTCTCTGGTGCTAATTGTCTTTTCTTTTCAATTTCTTTTCCTTAGAGAAGGAAATGTTTGCAGTATTTTTGCATTAAGTGGGTATTACCTGAGTTACGCAACCTTCACGACTTTATTCGTTCTTAGTTTAATTACGCGGTGCGGTGTAGTTTTGTTGTGTGTTTGTACCGTACTTATGTTATCATGGAGCACGTTTTCTGGCAGGCGAAAATTCACAGATGTTTATTTACATTTACATAATGTTTTGTCTCTAGCAGTAAACGTTGTTTGTGTACTGTCATATTTCATATTTTAATTTTTCTTTCTTACGTTTTATTTTCGTTCATTAGAATTACAGATAGTGGTTAAATAGCAGATTTTAAAAATAAGCTCTAATTGTACTTCTAAATTGTGTTGGAGATTCGTGTATGGCGATACATGTTTTTCCTACAATACTATGAACCATGTTCAGCACAACACACACATAAACATATTTACACCGCATACACGCAGACACTCACTCGTACAAGTAATTCACATACTAAAGCACTGAAATTGACACTAGTTGCATACTGTTTAGAAGACTGATCCAAAGGTCGCCACGTTACGTACTGTTTAGAAGACTGATACAATGGTCGCCACGTTACGTACTGTTTCGAAGACTGATACAATGTTTGCAAGGAATGCATAAATTACTCTTTCGAAAAGAGAGTACGATAGATTATGCATGCATGAAGATCCTAAATTACAACATGTCTTACAAATTAGCATGAACCATCACATTGGTAATGTTTTAAAGCAATTTCTAGGTACTAAAATGTAATGCTTACAACAGTAAAAAAAAACAACAAATACCAAATAAAAAGAAATATATCACGCAAATGAGGGTTTTTAAAATTTTTCGTCCTAATGATCATTCTACGCAAAGAAAAAAGAACACTTTTACTGTTTATTTGAAGCGACCGTTCTTTCGTTGTGTACAAGAGTAAAATTGTTGATTGCTTTATACGGCAACGAAGAAGGTTTTTGCACTCTATTGCAGCTTTTCAATGTTGCTGCTCGCCCTTTTAATAGTCTGCAAGAAAATAAAATTGCTCTAGCCAAGAATTCTGAAAAGTCAACAAGAAAAGAGAAGATAATAATTGGTTATAATTACGACAGAGGAGGAGCAAAAACAATTTCAACTGATTTAATGTATCAGCTTTTATGATTGTCTGTCTGCTTGCTTGTTTATTTGCCTATTTGCTTGACATTTGGCTTTAGATCAAGAAGTTCTCCACTTTTTAACTTTTAAAAACTAGTTCCTTCTCTTTTCTTTTTTTGCATGCTCTCTTTGCTTTTTAAAATATCCTTTTCACTCACTCACTCACTCACTCACTCACTCACTCACTCACTCACTCACTCACTCACTCACTCACTCACTCACTCACTCACTCACTCACTCACTCACTCACTCACTCACTCACTCACTCACTCACTCACTCACTCACTCACTCACTCAAAAATGGACATTAGTAAGTGTCTCAATAGTCTGATCAAGACCAGCTCAATTAAGTTATATTCACTGTACGGAGTTTTGGTTCTTTACAGACAAGGACGGATGACCCCCCCCACACACACACACATGAATGCCAAAATGCCTAAATGCACACATCACCAGTCATTTCTTAGTTGTCTTTTTACAGGCACCCAAAGACATTTTGGGTATCATTTGGTTCACATATATACGCCATATTATGCTTTCTCAGCAGTTTGACTTTAAGAAAATACTCTCTCCAGTCATTACTCATTTAATTTAAATAATTACTTCATTTTTTGCTTATGACTTCAGTACCTGAAATAGTTAATTCATTAATTGTTTATGACCTCAGTACCTGAAATAGTTAATTCATTACTTGTTATGACCTCAGTACCTGAAATAGTTACTGCATTAATTGCTTAAGCCCTCATTAACTGAAACAGTTACTTCATTATTTGTTTATGACCTCATTAATAGTTACTCCATTACTTGTTTATAACCTAATTAAATGAAATAGCTATTTCATTAATTACTTGTGACTTCATGAAATGAAATAGCAACTTCATTAATTACATATGTCCAAGAGAAGAAAAATACAAACCGCATATTCAGAAATGAATCGCTTGTCTTCCAGCAAATTGTCACTTCCAAATGATGAAATCGTTTTTAAAGGAATGAATGCACGTATAAATTTATTAAAAAAATCTACGTCCAGGACAAAGTAAAAACAAATATCAGCGATGTCGAATTTGTGAAAGCTGGGCGCGCATCGTGAACAGGAAAGAAAGAAGGCAGTGGGTAGTGGTAGTAGTGGTCTGTTCCGTTAACTTCTTTTCTTTCGGATTCCTGCAAGAATTCGTCCCTATTTATTGAGCTTTGTTTGGACTAAGTGCGACAATGGCGCTTGTTAACGCTATATTGCATTTAGACGAGTCTGGACCTGGCGGACGATGGTCTTCGATAAGTGTAAGTAATCCCAACCAATCTTTCAGATTTGATTCAGGGTAAAACAAATGTGTTTACACACTAGTATTATATGATGTAAGATTATATCAAATTTCTAAGAGGAAACCTCAGTCAGTTTATGAAATATCATTTGAATAAGCACGTTAGTCGTCATAACTCATAAGTGAATAAATGCTCATTTTTGATACACTGTAAAAGTTATGAAAGGGCAAAGTTAAAGTTATAACAAAAGTATATATTATTAATCATAAAAATACACAAGATCTTTTCAGAGAATATATTTTACAAACTGTAAACAGACATAGCTCTTCAATATGTAAACGTGATCGTAAAATATTATAATGTGCACATCCAAGACATCATGACACTCAAAGAAGTGGCTTAAAATGTATTCCTCCAAGGTGTTTTAGCCCAATTGTTTTTCAACAGACATTGATCTAAACGCCAAGGATACATTAGGTCTCACAAGTATAACATATTTGGACTAATGATTAAAAAAGAAATAACCCGTTAAGACATAAATTGTAAGTAGTCATATCTCTGGAACTAAATACCTTACAGACATGTTTCAAATAGTAAAAGAAAGAGGAATTCATTTTTCAATATCTCCTAAACAATTATTTCATCCTATCTCTTTTAATGTTGGCACAATTTTATGTCAATTTTTTTACCAAAAGTATTTAAATATTTTAGTAATTGGTAAAACTTGTAGCACTGCAATTTGCTTCATTTGTTTTGTATGCATGTTTATTTTATATGTAATTGCACACTGTCAACAATTTATAAGACATTTTACAATTAATTTATTATTTGTTGTAAATAAAATATCATGTAATTTATAACTCAACGCATATAACATTTACACATGTAACTGTATTGTGTGTTTATGAATATACATATATTATTATAATTAAGGTGATATATTAAAGAAATTAAGATATGTGTGTATGGAAAGTTAAGAAAGTCTGTACAACTAATTACATCAGCTTTCAGAACTGTACTAAGATTTGTATTGTGTATATGATTGTTATTGTGCATCAAAACCAGACCTAATCCACATTATCTGTCATTGGAAGTATGCAACTCAATATCCATGCAAAATAAACTTAAGAGTTAGTATCATCATAATCAATACTAACGCCTCCTCCTTAAATATTTTAGTGATGAAATTATTAACTGAAGATTATATTAACCATGTTAGTACAACAAATTCTGAATACATTTTCCCCCAAACAACAACCCCCCCCCCCAGAAAACTATAAAATAAATTGTGGCAATACACTGCAACATGTTGATTCTGTCTGGTAAATCCTTCAAATATAACTTTTAAAGAATCTAAATGTGGCAGGTCTTTTAAATAGAAATGCTAAGTACAAAGAGAAAACAAACACATTTGGAATGTTGACTTTTATGAATTTGCAATTAGATATAGAAATGTTTTCGTGTATTTGAACTGATGTTCTATGAATTGTAATTAGAGAGATTTTGTATATTGAATTGGTGAACATATCTAGCCAGACTCTTCAACTAGAAAATAACAGAATAATGCTTTAAAATACAGTCAAGGTTTCAGTAAAGTTTACCTTTAGAGAAAGATACATGATTAATCAAATAATAAAATTGTCTTTATAAAATTAATTAGCATAATATATATATTCATATAAAACAAAACTAAAGTTTAATTTTTACCAAGTGTGCTTAGTATATAGTTTAACATTAGTTTCAAATAGAGTAGTTTTGCGACCCAGAAATATTTACAAAATAGAACTGAGGATAAGAAGACATCGATCTTGCAATCGATCTTGCTAAATTTCACTGCAATTATTAAATAAATTCATACACAAATAAATAGTTATATTTAATGGAACCAATATTAACTGCAACAAATATATCTTACAATTACTAAATAAATTCATACAAAAATAAAGAGCTATATTTAATGGAAGCAATAGTAACTGCTAAAATTAGCTTACAATTATTAAATAAATTCATACACAAATAAAGAACTATATTTAATGGAAGCAAAACTAACAGCTAAAATTAACTTACAATTACTTTATAAATCATACACAAATAAAGAGCTATATTTAATGGAAACAATATTAACTGCAACAAATATATTACAATTACTAAATAAATCCATACATAAATAAAGAACTATATTTAAAGGAAGCAATACTAACTGCTAAAATTAACTTACAATTATTAAATAAATTCCTACAAAAATAAAGAACTGTTAAAATTACTAAATAAATTCATACACAAATAAAGAGCCATATTTAATGGAAGCAATAATAACTGCTAAAATTAACATACAATTAATTACTAAATAAATTCATACACAAATAAAGAGCCATATTTAATGGAAGCAATAATAACTGCTAAAATTAACATACAATTAATTACTAAATAAATTCATACACAAATAAAGAGCCATATTTAATGGAAGCAATAATAACTGCTAAAATTAACATACAATTAATTACTAAATAAATTCATACAAAGATAAAGAGCTATATTTAATGGAAGCAATGCCAACTGATATAAGCGTAACGAGCATCATGAATAATCGCTCTCGAAGTTTGCTGCAGCTCTAAAGTTTCTAATACATGCAAAGCGGCCATTGCTAGAATTTGAAGCAGACGCTTTTTCGGTTACCTAACGGAAACTCTTGGCGCTAGGTAAGCAGATACATGAAATTTTAAATACTAGTTTCGTACAGGAATGAATGCTCCTCACAACGCAACCTTCAGTGAGAAAATATTCATTTAAAAATGGTTATGGCAAATGGATTTCGAAATGAACCAATTTTTTAAAGTGATTACCAAAGCTCAAGTTTTAAAGTTCTGGCAATAAAAGTGATATCAGGATAAAGCTGGCGGTTACACCTTTATTGTTTTGGTTCTTACTGATAAGAAAAGGTCATGCGCAATCATGCACAGAATGAAATCCGGATTATCACATCGACACACGGATGCGAGGCCCAATTTTAGCAAAACTACGTCCAACACTTAGTAAATCTAATTATTTTTCTTCCAGATATGGTTTAAGTCACTTTAAATAAAATACAACAGTAAAGTGTGTTAGTTAACGACATGATCTTAAATTGTAGGCAAGTTGTATCAACAAATAATTATAATAAAGTATCAAACTTCGCTATAGAAAATCACCAAATATGATTTGCTACATATTCTTGCAAAACAGCGACACTGGGACCACCTAATAATATAATATAACCTCGCCAGAGAGCTGGGGTACTTATAAGCTGATCACCAACACCTGTCTTTAATTGCATTGGGTACGTGTATGTTCGTGTGCCGAACCCGTATGTTTAAGTTTATCCTGTGAAATTCACTGGCATTATTCAATTAGAGTTTTATTTGTTCAGCGAATTTTTCTTTTTTTTCCTTCTTTTAATTTTAAAGATCTAGTGAACAGGAATCCACTTCAAAGATATATATTTATAAAAATAAGATATTTCATGAATATGAACATTTCTAAACCTCCTGGCTAAGTTTCAATAGCCATCAACTTTTACAAATGATATTAATTTAGTTCAAGAGACTGACACATGATGGCACATAAAGCTAAAATGCTCTCGGCTATAGTCCAACCAATGTTGTTTCTTTTTTTTCAGCGTGCAGTAAAGGTATGCAATAGAACAGGTATTCGTGCAAAGCTCGTTTTCATTTGTCATTTTTTTCCTGAGATAAAATAAATCACAGACTAACATAATAACAATCTGTAGTTTAATTTTAGGACTTCACATCTACAAGCACCACTTCTTGTAAACTCCTTCAGACCTTTGTTCGTTGTAAGTTTCCGGCTGTAAAGTAAAATAAAACATAGGGAAGCCGAATCCTTCTACTGCATTTAAAGTTTGATGTCTGTTTGCAGGGATTTCCCTGAAGACAGAATAAAGTAAAAGAACGAAAAGAAAGGAAAGATGGGAGAAAAAGAAGAAATGAAAGAAAGAAGAGTGAAAAGAAAGGAAAGAAAGAAAGGAAGAAGAAAAACGAAGCAAACGAGATTTAAAAAAGGACGGAGAGAAAGAAAAGATGGGAAAGAAAAAAGGACGGGAAAAAAAGGAATGAAAGGAAAATACATGAAAAAAACAAGAATTGAAAGAAATGAGAGAGAAAATAAAGGACAGAAATGAGAGAAAAAGAATTGAAACAAAGAAGAGAGAAATAAAGGAAAGAAATGAGAGAAAGAAGAAAGGAAGTAAAGGAAAGAAAAACATCGGATTCGCAGAGGCACGTACGCATGGGAATGATGACACGTGACTTCGGTTGGAACAAATTCCCGATCGAGAGGAACACACTATAAAATAGCTGCCCACAGGACGAGCTACTGGCATGGGAATCATAAAATGGCTAATATCTAGAGTAAATGGCAATTCGGCCACAGAAGGGGCGATAAACACGAGAATTTAAATAACTCTACCAATACCCGTCAGCACTACATACTCTAGTAAAGTTGGCATGCGTCTGGCTACTTATCAGCTGATAGGCCACTGGTTGGCTTTAAGACTCAGCTACTTCAGTCGTCAGTGAAACTCAGTACACGAACATATTGTCAATAAAACAAATGCTAGTCATGTAGAAGGGAAATCAATTTCTTTACAATGTCTAAGATAAACTTGGAGCATTAACAGCTGTAATGTGATTGGCACTCGCCTCTGTTTATGCGATTAGAATGGGTCGCGATGGGGTCGGGAATGTTGTTTCAAAACTGGTCAAATGTATGTATTACTATCGGGTAAATAAATCTACATCTCCAGGTAAGGATCCTATATATATATAGGATTATTTCTTCAGACTGTAGATTTTATACATGATTTAAATACTGAAATGTACTAGTTTGGTTTAAATTGACTTTAAACAAGTTTTAAGTTAATAGCACACAAAGATGGATATTATTAATAAATTTTAATTATCATTTCTTAACCTAGTTAGAGGAATATTTCTTAAATTCTTGGTTGTGTTTCAATTTAATTTAAAATAAAAAAATGAAAACTTAGTGAAACTTATTATACTGTAATGAAACGCTCTCAATAACGATTACTCTGAACGTGTGTTTCACTCATAGCAATAAACGTGTGTTTCACTCATAGCAATAAACGTGTGTTTCACTCATAGCAATAAACGTGTGTTTCACTCATAGCAATAAACGTGTGTTTCACTCATAGCAATAAACGTGTGTTTCACTCATAGCAATAAACGTGTGTTTCACTCATAGCAATAAACGTGTGTTTCACTCATAGCAATAAACGTGTGGTTCACTCATAGCAATACGAGTGGTTCACTCATAGCAATAAACGTGTGGTTCACTCATAGCAATACGAGTGTTTCACTCATAGCAATAAACGTGTGTTTCACTCATAGCAATAAACGTGTGTTTCACTCATAGCAATAAACGTGTGTTTCACTCATAGCAATAAACGTGTGTTTCACTCATAGCAATAAACGTGTGTTTCACTCATAGCAATAAACGTGTGTTTCACTCATAGCAATAAACGTGTGGTTCACTCATAGCAATACGAGTGGTTCACTCATAGCAATAAACGTGTGGTTCACTCATAGCAATACGAGTGGTTCACTCATAGCAATAAACGTGTGGTTCACTCATAGCAATACGAGTGGTTCACTCATAGCAATAAACGTGTGGTTCACTCATAGCAATACGAGTGGTTCACTCATAGCAATACGAGTGATTCGCACACTTCATCGTTCTTTGACAACAGTAACCACCTGCTTTCTTTCCTGAAGTGCTGGAGCAATTTCAGACGACGCTGAATCGTTAGAGAGAAAGAACAGAGAAGTAACATAGCCTAGTGTGAATGTAGCATTGTTGTTTCAGGGTATGTAACACTTTCCAGTAAAGCAACAATTTAGGGATAATCAATGAACACTATTTTCGATTTCAGATTCTTTACTTCAGGAGTATTTAGCCAGTTTAACTACTTGATTTTGTAACATAAATTTCCCCCATCTTCGTCTGTATGCTATGATTAGATTAGTATGAGCAATTGTATATGGACAAGTAGTCTTCATATCTGCATTTATATTACACACATTGTGACAACTCTGGGCACCCTTCACTAGCGCGTGTTCACAATCACGCAGTTTGCAACAAGTCGCTTTCTTTCTTATTAGATGACGGTCCAACGTACCCCTTTCTAAACACAACCGTTCTAGAATCCTCGACGCGTTCACAAAGCACACCATGGAGAATCGTTCAGAATTTCATATACGTTAACAAAGCACATCATGAGGAATGTTCCAGAATCTTTGTCTGTGCTGCTCAAGCACACCACGAAGAATGTTCAACAAAATCTTTGTGAATTCTTGAGATCAAACTCAAACTTTCCATCATATTGGCTCTTGAATGGGATTCACAGGAATCAACTTACAGCTACACGTTTACTGATAGGTTAGACGACACCATAGATATACACCAACGCGATCCAGTGGAGTACTGTAGTCACTGTAGTCTGAAGAAGATACAAGGTCACAAAACCTCAAAAACATCAAATAAAAAAGGCAAATTAAGGGGAGTGCTACGTTTCAGGCATATTTAATCTCTAAAGTCCTATCTCTCTTACACACAATCTCAACTTACAAATCCTGCATAGATATTCATTAGCCTCGATACAACTCACAGCATACAAAATTATAGCACCGATCAAAATTCACAAGTATAATGTACAATGTACACAAATTAATGAACATAGAAATAATGGTTCAACTACATTAAGCATACTCCAATTCAAATCATAGATCAATAGCAAACATGTACGAAATATTTCTAAGTCCATCCTTTCTTTATCAGTCAGTTAACTTATCATACGCTAACGATCGCCTTTAATCCGACTCGAGTATGTTCAAATTTAAAGTGATTAGAATAGAGTAGTTCTTCAACAAAGAAATTTCAGTCTATCCCCATTAGATTGTTGAACAAGAGTGAGATTATTAAACTGGATGAATAGTTTTTCTGTTGGAACTGGTTTGGATCGCATCAGCATGTTTTAGCATATTCTTTACCTGAGTTGTTATTTTAACTCTGGTACTTACACAATTATAGTCATGCGGAGTACCAAAGGTCATATCACATTGACAGTTAATAAATTATATAACACATAAGATTAGAAATAGGGACAGGCAAATTTACTATGCCACACATACACACACATGTATTCACATATATCACACATATGCATGCACTTACATTACATTACATAAATATGTGTTTGTGTTCGTATAAAATTATCCGTGCGTGTGTGTGTGTGTGTGTGCGTGCGTGCGTGCGTGCGTGCGTGTCTAGGGATGTGCAAGTATATGTCCGATCGAAATATGCATGCGTGCATTAGTGTATGTGTGGACTTAGATTGATCATTAATAAAGCTTACTATTGGTTTTCCAGCCGAGAATGCTGTTTTGGCTGTTTATTTATGAGTTACTTTAATTCATGAAGCACCATATTCATATTACTATTTTAATTTCTAGCTTGAAACTCAGTTCGTTATGATTTAATGCAGTGTGTTTTTAAATCAGAGAAAAGGAAACAACAAGCAAGTAGTGCATTCTTATTAAATTTTCGCATTCAGTACCAGACGTTTTTCAGTTATTTTGCGCAATGGACTTACCATCGCGGCTGTAAAAAGAAATAATATAAATACCACGTATATAGGACTTCTAATATGTATAAATTGTCTGTGCGAACAATGAAACGTCATCTCCATTTCGTCATCATTATCTTCAGAAATCTAACAGGAATAGTGTTTGTGTCGTAAGCAAAAATTCCGTCTTATTACACGGACATGTAATAGACCTCCATGTACTCTGGCTGTTAATATTATTGCATTTTAGCATTTTAATCTCATTCTGTCTATCACGATAGAATTGCACTAAACTGTCTGTTTCTTTAAAATTATATGTAACTTTAGACTATAAGGAACTTTTTAATTTCACGTCTGATTTTACATAGTCTTAATTTATAAGCAGCCTTATAATCATGCTTTTCTGGTTCAGTGGCTACTTCTTTAAAACATGCACACGAAATATAACCTTAGATAGTAAGCAGCTCTAGAGTCTAGTTTATTTAGATCACTGACTGTTTATACTAGGAATTTACTCTTTAAGCAGCTCTAGAATCTAGTATCTGTCTGTTTATACCACTAACCTTACTCTTAAGCAGCTCTAAAATCTAGTATCTTCTAGTTCACTGTCTGTTTATACCACTAACCTTACTCTTAAGCAGCTCTAGAATCTAGTATCTTCTAGTTCATTGAATGCTTCTTCTAAATATGATTACGTACATGTGCGTCTGTAAGCAGCTTGAAAATTTATTCTCTTCTAGTTTACATGCTGCTTTAAAAAATACTACCACACTATGGAGAATATTTATATTATAGTAGCTGGTACACTATGTCTGTAGCTAGATACTGCATTTATACTGTCTAAAGGACAAGAAAAAATTGATTTGTAGTAGGCTGTTATATGTTGATGTAGAGAAAAAAATGCAATAGGTTTGAAACAGGGGTTCAGAATTAATCTAGGTCAAGGTCTCTGTCTACTTAACTAAGCAGCAAGTCCCATGAATATATTTAATGATGGAAGCGATACAAATCCTGAAATTATGAGATGGATGGTTGCAACTAAATTGCATACTGATTGACTTGTTATCATGCAGCGAATCTTACTACCAAACAAAACGGAGTCCAGTGCTGCCCTCAAGCGTCATGTCCTTTAGTGTTGTTACAGAGAGGTATGTGTACGATACAAACGCGTTGTTTGCATGCCATCGTGTGTACTGCTGTCTGAACAATGTGGTCATCAGCGAAATCAGTAGTTAGGCCTACTATGTATCCGGATCCAATATTTCAATTGTGCACAGAACAAAATCTTAGCAGCTACGGCATTGTCTAAGTACAATAAATTAAAAGGTCTTACAATAAAGAACAAAGGTCTTGCAATAAAGAACAAAGGTCTTACAATAAAGAACAAAGGTCTTACAATAAAGAACAAAGGTCTTACAATAAACAACAAACAGCACTATATATTTGCAGTATTTTAAAAATTAGCTACAGGCACACCGAAACTGTATGTATAACTACAGTCTATTAAAAGAAGTGCGTAGAACAGCCAGCAATCTGTGTGCGCAGAATTTAAAGACAGCTTTAGTACCACAGATACTTTATGTATAATTACAATCTATTAAAAGATGTGCTTAGAAAGCCAGCACTCTGTAAGCGCAGTATTTCTAGACATAGCTTTAGTACCACATATACTATATAGAGAGTTACAGTCTATTAAAAGATGTGTTTAGAACAGCCAGCACTCGTTATGCGCAGACATAGCTCTTTTACCAATAGACTTGTATATATAATTACAGTCTTTTAATAGACCTTGCTTAGAACAGCTAACAACGCACAATTTCACTGCATTGTTTCCATGTCTTCACTTCGAACATACATATATAATAAAGTATGAAGTTCTGCATATTTTGCTGAAGAAATGTTTTATTTCAGAGACATTTGATAGGGCACAGTCATATGCAATTAGAATATGTCAAAATGTATCGTCGCTTTAGAACAAGTAGCACTTATTATATAATTAGAGAAGATTTGCCAATGTAATGGAAGCTGCACAAGTTTAACACTTGCCGAGCTTGAAAACGAAAATGCTGTTCACCAAAGACATCGCGTGTGGTGTGCACGAATTATCTAAAAAGGTTGTTTTAATTTTTATTAAAATCTTTATATTATGTAAAATGAATCGTGAGATTTGAGCAGTGAGAAGACTCAAACAAATTAGCAGACTTCATAAAAAGAATAAATAAATTTACGAGCAGTGTTAAGCATTGCGCATAATTACCATGGGAGTCTCTGGGAATATAATTTTAAGTCTTCACATTTAATTACATCCCAGGGATTTAGTGTGTGTTTTCTTGCGCCAGAATTGTTACGAAGAAAGGATCAGTAGTTTTTGTCTTGTCTTAGCGAGGCAGTTCTGAGATTGAGGTAAATGTGCATACATGCGTGCTTGGATGCGCGCGCGCGTTTGTGTGTAAGTAACGTTTTGTGAAATGGAACTGCATATTTAAGTTGAGAGTTTAAAGTTCAGTTTCAGTCCTGTCCACTCTGAGATGTTATCCTCCCATCTTTTCCTGTCTTCCTCTCCTTCGCCCTCCTTGCACAGTACCTTTTATGGCAAGCCCTGTTGATCGTGTGACATGCCCATACCATTTCATTTTGCGTTATTTTTACAATGGCCAATAGCTCTTCATAGGGCCCAATTCTCTTTCCCATTTCCTCATTCGTGACTTGATCTCTGAAATGCCAAGCAACCTTCGAAAGCATATAATTTCTGCAGCTTGTATCCTCCTTTCGAGATGCATTGTGAGGGTCCATGACTCAAAGGCATATAAAAACACAGATACAACCAAAGACCACATCAGTCTGTTCTTTGAGCTGACTGAGATGTTTCTGTCTTTCCAAACTGTCTTCAGCCTTGCCATTGCTGTTATTGTCATCGCAATCCTGGACAATATTTCAGGTTTTGATCCTTCGTTTGTCACGATGGCTCCTAAATACTTGAATGTATTAATTGTTTCCAATTTCTGATCATCAATCAAGATGTCATTGCCAATGCCACTGGTGTTGTTGGTCATCAATTTGGTCTTCACTGCACTGATTACCATACTAAATGCAGTAGCTGTCTTGTCCAGTTTTTCCACCAAATGAGCTAGCTCCTCCTCATTTCCTGCAAGGCCATCAATGTCATCGGCAAAGTGTAAATCCGTTATTGCTCTGCCTCCAATACTGACAGTTCCTTCATGGTCTTCGAGAGCATATGTTATGATTCTTTCAAGGAAGATGTTGAAGAGAGTAGGTAAAGGTAAGCAGCCTTGTCTGACTCCCACTGTGTCCTGAACCAATCTCCTATTTGGCCATTGAAGCAAACTGCGCTGGTGGCCTTGCTGTAAAGGTTTTCTATGACTATCAGGTTTTCTATCAGGTTGACATTGATGTTGTACAGCTTCACTGTGGACCAAAGGGCTGCATGCCACACCCTGTCAAAAGCCTTCTTAAAATCTACAAAGACATGTCTTGTTGGTGCTGGGGGCACTTCTCACATAGCAGTCTCAGAGATTAAAAATCTGTTCAGTTGTTTCGCCCTTGTCTGAAGCCTGCCTGTTCTTCAGCTATGATTTCCTCTGCCTGTGGCTTCAGTCTGTTTAATATGATCTTTAACATGAATTTGCTTGGATGGCATATACGACATGTATATATCATGACAATCTAAGGTTTCATTTTGTCAATATATATATAGCATGACAAACTGAGATTATGTCAACAGTACATACGTTACATTGCTATACCCCATAAAGTAAAATTTTGGCTTGTAACAACTAATATTCAGATGTTTCCTATGCTATTTAATTTTTTACCTTGTTAAACAAGATTTAAAAATATTAAAGCATCAAAGAAGATTGTGGTGGAGTAAATTTGCCTTTCCATATTTTTGGTAATTTTCCATAATTTAAATTTTTAAATTGTCAGAGTAACCCGACCTTGGACACTCTTTATGAATTTATTTTGAAAGTGTCTGACTTGGAAGTAAACAACTAGAGTCGAGAATTTTCTAGAATTGCTGATGCAATGCAAACTGGGTGGATTGTTTTATTACCAAATGGTTATGATTTACGAGAACAAGACCAGCCAGGAGTAAGATATTTAAAGTGTACCTGCTGTAGAAAATTCTAAACTCTAATTACTTTGAATTTAAAATGGCAAAGAAGAAGTTCAGCTGTTAGCTTGATGGTGAGTTAAACTGCCAACAGAAATTAAAATAATACGTGCCATATATATAATGTGATATATTTTCTTGTTTCACTTTGAGGAAGAGTTTCCAATATATATATAATGTGATATAATTTCTTGTTTCACTTTGAGGAAGAGTTTTCAATATATAAATTGATATATTTTCTTGTTTCACTTTGAGAAAGAAATTCCAATATATATATATATAATGTGATGTATGGTATTGGGAACTGTAGAACACATATTCGTGAAAGGAGAAAATAAAGATGAGGTTTGGTTCTCCTTTATTTAAGAATATATTAATAGTCTTTGTAAAATACAGTATTGTAACTTGGACCTTAGCTGTCTATAGTACTGCATTGTTGTAGAGCCCTCTGTAGTACTGTATTGTTAGTAGAGTTTTAACCTTCTGTATTACTGCATTGTTAGTGGGACGTTGGCCTTATATAGAAATATATATTGTTACTTGGGTATTAGCTTTCTATAGCGTTGTACTGTACTTGGGTTCTAGTCTTTACTGTCACAGGAACGTAGTTTTGGCATTCTACTATATTGATAAGGCATGTTTTATCTCTCACCGTTTTGTTGTTTCGGCAATAGATCATGTATGGAAAAGTGCTATTAATGATATGTTTTGTTAGCGTGTGTCAATGAGTTTAAGTATCACATTTGTCTTAGAGTGATAAATGAGAAAACTAAAACGCATGACTTGACGGCCATATTGACTCTAGCTCAATCCTGGTAATATCCATTATAGTCATAATCAAACTGACACGAGCTCAGACCATGTAATCCACCCGTATCCCAACCTCATGTAGTGATAAATAATGTGGACATTGTGTGACGCAAAACAATGCAGACATTCATATGTGAGTAATTGCAGACTGAAATGTGTTTGTTTAAGCAATATGTTTGTGGAGCTGAACAACAACCTTCGTTTATCATTCACAATTGATCAGAAAATTGGCTGCAGACAGGCGTTCGTCGCAGTGCTGTAAATCAGGCAAATTGTCGCAGACAGACGATAATCGTTCCTATATACATTAGGGATTGTAAATAGTCTGGATTCGGTCTAATGTTAGTTGATCGTCTATCATGGAAGGGGTGAAGCACGTGCCCACCCCGAAGGAGAAGTAGTACGTTTAAGGCTAACACAGTCAGAAATGTAAAAGAAACAATAGATTCCGAAAGATCTCATGAATGGAAACAGGAAAAGACAACTCAATTGCTGCTACAATTACAAGCAATACGTCTTCTGCTGCTACTATTGTCTTTACTAATATTGCTGCTACTGTTTGTAGCATTATTTGTTATTACTTTTGCAGCTATTACCGCTCTTACTATCTGTACTACTATTACATCTACTACATTGACTACCATTGCTACTGTTACTATAACTGTTCTGCCATACTGGTACTACTATCACTACTACAGCTACCACTGTTGCTGTTATCTGCACTACTAATTATTACGTGTACTGTTAATTACTGTGCACTGTAATGCTGCTATTTTTATTGTAACTCCAAGAATATCTTCTTTCATTAGTAACAGTATAGATAATGACAATTATTATAATAATTATAATACTTTTTCCCATAAATAGATAAAAAGTATAGATAATGAAAACTATTATAATAATTATGCCTTTTCCCATAAATAGTATGCGAAGTAGATAAACAGTATAGATAATAAAACTATTGTACATAATTATAATACTTCTTCCCATGAATAGTATGCGAAGTGGATAAACAGTATAGATAATAAAACTATTGTACATAATTATAATACTTCTTCCCATAAATAGTATGCAAAGTAGATGAACAGTATAAATGACAACTACTATACATAATTATAATAGTTCCTTCCCTAAATATTATGCGAAGTACATAAATGTTTTAAAAATACAAATGTTTTATAAATTACAGACGAAAAAGAAAACGTCAAATGTCTTGACTCCTTTTTTTGAAAGCTCCTTTTACATGCCGAATTCGAAAATAGGATTCTTGTAGCAGAAGTTATCTGCTCTTGGCCCGTTGCTGCCAGCCTCGCTGATCCCTTCGACATGACTGTTATTTTACCTGTCCGCCCGCGCCGTGCCTGTGACGTATGAGGGCGTAATATGAGTAAGGTAATCCGAACATTCCACAATTCAGTCTTCCTAGACGGCAGAAAGATAACCCTCATCAGCTGCAATATTTAATTCAGCACCAGAGGCCTTTTAAGTCAAGGTCAAGGGAATTTTAGGTTGGAGACGAGACTGGTTTTCGGCTCCGTCAGAAATTCTGGCATGTGTCCAAAACGGTATTATTTTCCTCTTACTGTTGCCAATAACATTGACATTAGCGCTGTGAAAACGATATTATTTTTCTGCAACTGTTGCCAATAACATTGACATTAGCAAGGTAAAAACGATATTATTTTCTTGCAATTGTTGCCAATAACATTGACATTAGCAAGGTGAAAACGATATTATTTTCTTATTAACACTGTTTAAACGATATTATTTTCTTGCAACTGTTGCCAATACATCGACACTAGTACTGTGAAGACAACCGGAAGCGTATGATACCCTCTTTGATTTTTAAATTATGAAACCCTGAAACAGTTAAAATAGAAAGTACTTTAAGAACTATTACTTACAAAAAGAGAATTACAATGTGGTTTAAAGTGTGTAAAATTCGCAATGTGTTAAACAGAAAATTGAAGTGTCAAGTGGTCTGGAACCTGTGATTGCATACATTCGAGACAAACGACTTTAGTCCTTTGCACGCAGAGAGGCATTGAAGTGGAAAAACAAAGAACACAAAGACAAACAGACAAATGAAAGATGAAAGAAAGAAACGTTAAAAGAAAAGGAATTATTTGCTAGTAATAATATTATTATAAATTAGTGGTATTTTTCCTTACTTAGAGTAGTCTCTCTTACTAGCTCTAAATACAGCCAAGTGATGATGGCGATGACAAAATGTCGATGAAAGCAAGAAGCAATAATGACAACAATAAGAACAACAGCAATAATCTTGACAACAGTAACATCTTCAACAACAATTATAATAATGTAAAATTTCTGCTTGCACAATTATGGTGCAACTGAGGCCACAAGGCAAAGAGAAGTAAATGAGCAAACAATATTTAGAAGTTAATTAATAATACAAAAATAATTAATTAAAAGCGTCTTGATATGAAATCATGAAAGTGTAAATGTGATAATGAGAGAATATTAGAGGTTTTTGTGATTGTGTAAAAATATGCAATACCGCTTGAGTGTTTAACGTAATATTTGGTTGCCTAGCAACATACTTGTGAAAGGACTAGGAAAAAATATTCTTTTGATGTAGATGTGTTTTTGACATAGAGCTCGAAGTCGTATAACTTTATTGTGATTTTATGCATTTTCTGTTTTTACCGATATTTCTCGCGTCCTATTTATATTTCTATCTTGCGACTGACTTGGAAAATATCTTCCTACGGTTTTTTCTCTCTCCATTTTCTATTTTGTGTTTCTTTAGTATTAAAACATATAATGATAAATGACAGACTTTAAAGTTACTTGTCTATTAAGACGACGAATAAAGTGTCTGAAAGAGACAAATTATTTCAAATTAGCCGGTTTAATGTGCAAGTTTCCTGGCAAAGCAATTTCTTGAATGCAACTAATTTATAGTTTTTAATCATCAAGTTTGGCGTTCATTAGTAAAGAATGATTTGTGATAATTTCTAGTTTTTAATTTTCAAGCTTGCCGTTCATTGGTACAAAAGGATTTGTGATAATTTCTAGTTTTTAATTATCAAGCTTGCCATTCATTGGTACAAAAGGATTTGTGATAATTTATAGTTTTTAATTATCAAGCTTGCCGTTCATTGGTACATACGGATTTGTGATAATTTATAGTTTTTAATTATCAAGCTTGCCGTTCATTGGTACAAAAGGATTTGTGATAATTTATAGTTTTTAATTATCAAGCTTGCCGTTCATTGGTACAAAAGGATTTGTGATAAAGCTAAATCTGCAATAGGTCGTTTTCGTGGCACGGGGCACACACATAGAAAGTTTGAATCAAATAAGATTTAAGTTGTACGTAACTGATGTTTGCTTATATAACTGTTAAACCAACATTCCTAATAATATATATCAGACAATGTATATCTGCCGACGTTTGATAAAAATAGATAACTGTTAAACTAACATTCCTAATAATATATATCAGACAATGTATATCTGTCAACATTGATAAAAATACATACCTGTTAAACTAACATTCCTAATAATATATATAAGAAAATGCATATCTGCCAGCATTGATAAAAACTAACATTCGTAATAATATATATCAGACAATGTATATCTGCCGACGTTTGATAAAATTATATAACTGTTAAGCTAACATTCGTAATAATAATAATAATAATAATATATATATATATCAGACAATGTATATCTGCCGAAGTCTGATAAAAATATATAACTGTTAAGCTAACATTCGTAATAATAATAATAATATATATATATATATATCAAACAATGTATATCTGCCGAAGTCTGATAAAAATATATAACTTTTAAGCTAACATTCGTAATAATAATAATAATAATATATATATATATATATATATCAGACAATGTATATCTGCCGACATTTGATAAAAATATATAATTGTTAAACTAACATTCCTAATAATATATATCAGACAATGTATATCTGTCAACATTGATAAAAATATATAACTGTTAAACTAACATTCCTAATAATATATATCAGACAATGTATATCTGTCAACATTGATAAAAATACATACCTGTTAAACTAACATTCCTAATAATATATATCAGACAATGTATATCTGTCAACATTGATAAAAATACATACCTGTTAAACTAACATTCCTAATAATATATATCAGACAATGTATATCTGTCAACATTGATAAAAATACATACCTGTTAAACTAACATTCCTAATAATATATATCAGACAATGTATATCTGTAAACATTGATAAAAATACATACCTGTTAAACTAACATTCCTAATAATATATATCAGACAATGTATATCTGTCAACATTGATAAAAATACATACCTGTTAAACTAACATTCCTAATAATATATATCAGACAATGTATATCTATCAACATTGATAAAAATACATACCTGTTAAACTAACATTCCTAATAATATATATCAGACAATGTATATCTGCCGAAGTCTGATAAACATAGAAAGAGAACGAACATAACAGATATAGCCAACACTGCAGTATATTGATCTTTTCATTATTCCCTCCCCTGTTACTATTTTTAAAAATAAAATTTTAATCTCATATCAACCCAAGATGAAGTATTTTGGCCCATTTCTGACAACTTTGGCATCATGATATTCATTAAGAAAGACATATATTCCGCTTGGCTGGAATCTATATATAAATCAAATTGCTGGAATTTATGATCTGATTGAAAGAGACTTCTTATATTCCTGGCCAACGAATGAGACAAACAGTAAGTCATAAACAATTTAAAAATCACAAAATAAATGTTTTAAAACATATAGACTTTACAACACTTATACTATACAAACACATTGTGACAACACGATACTAGTTATGGTTATGATTATTTTAATTATTTAATTATCCATAACTAATTACACGTGATGAGAATCTTAATTTATGTTATTAATAATTCTCCAGAAGACACTACTCGTCTCTCTCAGTTGGCAGATATGCAGGCGTTGTAAACGTTTTCTCTATTGCACAACGTAAACAACATTTACAGTCATATAATCTTTCAATGAGTAGAAAATTTCTTACTAAAAGAGAAGATAAATCCGACTTTAATCTATATTTAGCAAGCTTCCATCCACCCACTTTCTTCTCCAGCATAAGATTAGCAATATGCATAAGAAGGTCAATAAATTTAACAATAAATTTATTGAATGAACAATCAAATATCCATATGACAATTAAAATGAAATAGGTTTCTTGACTTCACTATTCCACAAACTTATTTTTGGATAATTATTGTTTACACATTCCATGCGTAATTACAATTCAACAATAGAGTTAATACAAATAGCAAGTTAGTCCTATCATAAAAAAGAAATGGAGTTATTAGAGGTAGGTAATTTAAAGTCTTTTGTTTTACATGACCTGGATTAAGCGTTGCTTCAACAGTCTTCACTCGCTTTTGCAACTTTGCAATGTCTGTATCAAACCGTGTCTCCTGCCACACACTGGACAACACTGATACACTGTTATATATTAGATGAACTTCAGCACTCTCTTCACCGTGTCAGATCCTTCAAGCAGAACACAATGATTACAGTAATTCAGGGAACCTCAATGTACCAGAATTTTCTTGATATACCCAGCATAAAAATCAAAGTGTATAGCGTACTCTTTACACCTACACACTGCAATAAAAGTTCCCCCACCTTCTCGGTCATTCAAGTTCATAACCAGTGAACACGTGAAGGGTAACTGGGAAACTTGAAACTTGAAAATGAAAACTCAAAAGGCCACTTGTTCATTGCTAAATATACTTAAGAAGCCTATGTTTTCTGTTTATCACAACATAAATCCATTCTATCTTAACCCCATTCTCAACTTACAATTTCCTGCACAAGTATTTATTAGCCTAAAACATACACATGGTAAAATAAATACAGCATATCAAGCAATGTCAAGTGTTAGCACACTATATTTGCAGCTTAGTTCAAACATTTGTAGAAATAAAAGTCAACTCGCATAATACATCTCTGCCTAAACACAAGTATAACATATCAGTCAATAGTAAAAAATGCATGAAATGTGAAGTCCATTCTCTCTCAGCAGTTTAACTCACCCTCAAGCTAAGGGCTGCCTTTCAGAGCCAGGCTTCTCCTTTCCCATCCGAATTCAAAGTGATCAGAGAGTCGAATTTTCTACAGCAAGTGAATTCTTTATTCTCAACGCATTACGTCAGCAATCTAGAATATTCTTGCCTTGAGCTTTTTACTTCAACTCAGACACTTTCAAAAATAACACCATAAGGAGTGCCCGAGGTCGGGTTTACTCTAACAATTTAGCAATTTATATAACAATTTAAATTTAAAGTAGGGAGAGGCAAATTTACTCTGTCACACTATCTATCTATCTATCTATCTATCTATCTATCTATCTATCTATCTATCTATCTATCTATCTATCTATCTATCTATCTATCTATCTATCTATCTATCTATCTATCTATCTATCTATCTATCTATCTATCTATCTATCTATCTATCTATCTATCTATCTATCTATCTATCTATCTATCTATCTATCTATCTGTCTATCTATCTATCTATCTATCTATCTATCTATCTATCTGTCTGTCTATCTGCCTGCCTGTCTGTCTGTCTGTCTATCTATCTATCTATCTATCTATCTGCACACACTAGATGCGTACGCACGCACACAGACATACACACACACAAACACACATATGTACGCACTCAGAAGCCTTAATATTTCATAAATAACAGTAAATACTATAAGCTGTAATGACTAAACAGTCTTTTTCCTTCTGCTGAGCAATATATGTTTAGCTATACACGCACGTGCAGAAATAACTCTACGCTTACATCTGAGAAAGATAAGATAAAATGAAAAATAAATAAATGCTATCAAAACGACTGTTGAACACCGATTTTGTCAGCATGTTTTTAGCACCACTATGTCAGCTGTGTGCAAGCAGTTTCCAAGACGATTTGTGTCATTCGCGTCTTTATCATGAGTTAGTTCAGCTGAGTGCCTACTGTTCCCAAGACAATTTATGTCATCTTGTCTTTAGCATCAGTTCATCAGCTGAGTGCCTACTGTTCCCAAGACAATTTATGTCATCTTGTCTTTAGCATCAGTTCATCAGCTGTTTGCTGGCTGTTCCCAAGACACTTTATATCAGACTGTTCCCAAGTCGGTTTATGTTGTCATGTCCTTTGCAACAATATGTCAGCAGTATGCTGGCTGTTCCCAAGGCAATTTATGTTATCTTGTCTTTAGCACCAGTTCATCTGCTGTATTCTGACTGTTTCCAAGGTGATTTATGTCATATGTCATCTTGACTTTAGCACCAGGTCATCAGCTGTATTCTGGCTGTTTCCAAGGTGATTTATGTCATATGTCATCTTGACTTTAGCACCAGTTCATCAGCTGTATTCTGGCTGTTTCCAAGGTGATTTATGTCGTCATGTCTTTAGCATTAGTTTATCAGCCGTGTGCTAGATATTATACAGTGATATACCTGAGACATATGTAACAGTCCTGATCAGAAAACTCTACGAAATAACGTTTCCAGCGTTGTCAATCTTATCGCCTGAGAAACGGACGGCAAGAAAACGCTCCATGTATTATTCCAGCCTTTCTGATGGCCCAGCTAAGAAGATCGTATTTTACACACAACGTTGATATCGTCACCATTTCTCACTCCTTGAAAGACGTACCACAGTCTTCGCTCATTATGTTTTGCCTTCTCGTCTCGGCCCCGGAATTTATGCACACCAGTCTACATGCCTTGCTGACAATTTATTGACAAGCAGACGCTGGGGACTGCCTATCCCATTGATGCACGAGGCAATTAAGGGCTTGAAAATACACCATAGACGCATTATGCTTAATTTCCGCTGAAAGTTCCTCTTTGTAAGCCAAACTCTCTGGCTTCCATGTTGTGTGGAAATTCTATACCCGAACTATATGATCGTTGAGTGACGGTTTTATGCGCGCCAGCAGGTTGACCTGGCAAACTATAAACAGATTTAATTAAAAATGTATCTGTGCATGAAATTTCTGGTTTCATTAGTACACTTGGACCAAGATTACCACCACAATTTCCGTTTCATTTTTTTCCAAACATGTACCAAGTAGCTTGAATGATTCGAAAATATCCATCCATCACGCCAAACTAAACAAAAGTTTTGAAATACTTAAGTTTAGCATTACTACAGTTTGCGATTGAATGTGTACGTTAGCTGTGATAGTTATTTTGAAAACAAGTAAATGTGTTTTGAGTTTATAAGCACATACGGGTTTGGTAAGTCTTTAAGGACACATACGTGTAGAGTAAGTCTTTTCTTACAAAAACAACACAAGCATACATAGAGTAAGTCTTTTCTTACTAGAACAACACAAGCATGCATAGAGTGTCTTTTCTTACTAGAACAACACAAGCATACATAGAGTAAGTCTTTTCTTACTAGAACAACACAAGCATACATAGAGTAAGTCTTTTCTTACTAGAACAACACAAGCATGCATAGAGTAAGTCTTTTCTTACTAGAACAACACAAGCATACATAGAGTAAGTCTTTTCTTACTAGAACAACACAAGCATGCATAGAGTAAGTCTTTTCTTACTAGAACAACACAAGCATACATAGAGTAAGTCTTTTCTTACAAAAACTTGTGCAGATTATCTCCTTTATACATAACATATTAATGTCAGCATAATAGATATATATAGATAGATAACTATACCAGAATGTTAACACCAGGCCTACATAAACAAACACTTAGCAGCACTGTGCGGCATGCTTACAAATTCTTAATTGTATGTACACAAAACAATACTTTTTACACCTGTTCGACAGTTTATATATTCTATGTACAGGCAAACCAACTCAACAAAATGTAGCATATTTCTTTGTCAATTTCCCCTAAAAAATACAACCTATACAACGCTTATGGAGTATTTTATTTTGAGGTTAACTCTAGATGACAAAATGCTTCAAATAACGCAACAAACAACAAAAACAAAATTGCCTATACGTGCAGTATAGCGGTTAAAGTCCCCATGCAGTAAATCACCAAAAGAAAACAACACAAAAGCACATTATAGCAGTTAAAGTCACTGCGCAGGTGCGTTCTTGAGGCTTTCCATCATGTGCTTCCGATGCGCTGTGTTGAAAGAGAGGCTGCACTCTCATCATCAGAGGGCGAAATATTCTCGCACTAAACATAAACTATTACGAGCATTTCCTCTCTGTTCTCAGGCACACGTAAGTAACAGGGTAAAGGTCTCTAAAGACGGAAATAACAATGTGTTTCTAGCGATAGTGATATAAACATTATCTGGTTTTTACGGACAAAAATGCTAATCTCCAAAGACAAAAGTTCAAGCTTTATTCTTTTTTTTATTTGACGAAAGCAGTTCAAAATCTTTCGGGATGGAAATAGGTTAAAGTGTTTAGGTCGACAATAGTGGAAACCTTTACAGACGAGAGTACTACAGTCCTTATGACCACAAGTAGTGAAACCCTTTACAGAGGAAAGTACTCCATTCCTTAGGACGACAGTAAGGAAACCCTTTACAGACGAGAGTACTCCAGTCTAAGTATATCTATCCACCTATCTAGCTACCTACCTACCTATCTATCTATCTACCTACCTACCTATCTATCTATCTACCTACCTACCTACCTACCTATCTATCTATCTATCTATCTATCTATCTATCTATCTATCTATCTATCTATCTATCTATCTATCTATCTATCTATCTATCTATCTATCTGTTCTGTCTGTCTGTCAGTCCATCCATCTACCCATCGATGTGTGTCAGAAATTATTCATATATTAAAATTAATATTTACTACATATGTATTGATGTATCTATCTGTTGATAACACACGTTATTTGTAAAACGCGTAGCTTGGGATTAGTAAAAGAGACGGCAGTGTTCAAAACTAAGAATGAAGGAAAGAAAGGTTAGCAATTTATGTTACCTTTTGTAAGGACTAAATGACTGGGTGATTGTTAGCTGACTCTATGATTGTTAGCTGACTGGGTGATTGTTAGCTGACTGGGTGATTGTTAGCTGACTCTATGATTGTTAGCTAACTGGGTGATTGTTAGCTGACTGGGTGATTGTTAGCTGACTCTATGATTGTTAGCTAACTGGGTGATTGTTTGCTGACTCTATGATTGTTAGCTAACTGGTGACTATTATCTGACTGGCTGACTATAATCTCACTGAGTGACTATTATCTGACTGGGTGACTATTATCTGACTGGTAACTATTATCTCACTTGTGACTCTTAACTGAGTGACTCTTAACTAACTAATTGGAGATCGACTGAGTAGCTATGAGCTAACTGAACTGACAGACTTCTATTAGATGTCTAATGAATGAAGACAGACTTCCATTAGATGTCTTGTGAATGAAGACAGACTTCCATTAGATGTCTTGTGAATGAAGACAGACTTCCATTAGATGTCTTGTGAATGAAGACAGACTTCCATTAGATGTCTTGTGAATGAAGACAGACTTCCATTAGATGTCTTGTGAATGAAGACAGACTTCCATTAGATGTCTTGTGAATGAAGACAATAGGTAAGATGGTATCAAGCCTACAGTCACTCTGTAATTCGCATGGTCGTGTGGGTGAAGGACTCTTAATAAAGAAGTGTGTGCATGATGAATGACAATTGAAAGTGAATAATCCAGCTCCCGCTATGAATCTTAAATGAGATAACAATGGACAAGAGCTTGATAAGCAAGAAAGATGGACAAGAGCTTGATAAGCAAGAAAGATGGACAGTTTTGATTTCTGTACTGAATGACAAGCCATGCAAAGTTTGTTAATAATTCTTATATATTTGTGAAAGTTTAATTGCAATACTTACAGATTCTAAACACGTTTTGATATAATTTTTATGAATTAATTTACTGATGTATTAATATAATTTATGGTTTTGCACTTTTGCACTGCATAAAATACTCTTCAAACTGCGCTGATTAAATGTTGTTTGGGATATTTTATAATGCAAAATGAACACTATGTTATATATTATCATGGTTGACAAATACATAGTGTGCTTATTGACAATATTCTTGATATATATGCTCTATTGTAGAGTGTTAAAGATCGAATGATAGTCATGAACACTCTAGTGCAATGCCTATACTTTGGTATTAACTCTTAGTGTTAAAGATCGAATGATAGTCATGAACACTCTAGTGCAATGCCTATACTTTGGTATTAACTCTTAGAGTGTTAAAGATCGAATGATAGTCATGAACACTCTAGTGCAATGCCTATACTTTGGTATTAACTCTTAGAGTGTCATTCGGACTGAAAACAGGATCGGTATATTGTACACTCATCCAGCAGGAATTTTCTGCCTGCTGTCGAGTGTCCGATTATTCACATTGGAAGATATTTTGAGATATGTCCAAATGAAACAGACACTGCTGCAGGCGTTCCTCCCCTCATCCCCCGGAGAGTTACAGACTCGAGTGTAAAGCGCTAATTACAATAGAACATCTGGATATTGTCGCCATGTACTGTGATTTATATATTCACTGATGACATACGCATTGTTTCGAGTTGTGACATGATATGTAAGGGTTATTAAATAACAGCGCTCTTGAAAAGAAAATATCGATTGGTAATGAACCATTTCATTTTACGTACAACAGTTTTCAACACCCCCCACCCTCCAATTACCATCATGACATACGACACCTTGCTCATTAAAAAAAATCAGAATAAATAATAAAATAAATCATAGCAAATTGTATATATAACTTTTCTTGAAGATAATTATCGACTTCTTTTTCTCAAGTCACCAAGGTTAATATGATACCCCACTATAATTTATGGATATGAACGCACATTACAAAAATAAATAATATTTATCCTTAAATTACACTTTTTAGTTTCCTTTCAAACATACTGTTGCGCTAGAAAAAGTGCTGTCATTTACTGTTATTTTCAATGTTGCTAATGAAGATGGAGAAGATGATGACAATGAAGCAGTAAATTCCTGGGTGCCACTAAAGAAATAAATTAATTTACATATGTGTTCGATTCAATCACGATGGAATCGTGAATATAATATTGTGCTTATTTTTGTATGAGTTTTATTTTTGCAATGATGTTTTGGCATGACGTTTGAATGAACGAACATATGTAAGGAGACGACTGTGTTGTCATTTTTAGAGTGTAATGTGGATAATAAGAATGAATTAAAGTCATAAGGAGGGAACAGTACAAGAACATTCTGTTACTAAATAATTACACTAATTCAAATACACTAAAGCGTCAGGGCAATGACTAAAGAAATATTAAACAGGAAATGATTACACGTAAAACTGTACAACAATAGCGTAAAGATGTGTTAGGTAAATATTTTTCTTAAAACTGTCCAGTGATGATAGGTACATTTTCTAATGCAACTTTTAATCTCCGTCAACATTCACAGCAGTGCCAAGTATAACTTTTTATCTCCGTTAATATTCACAGCAATGCCAAATATAATTTTAATCTCCGTCAGCCCTCACAGCAGTGTCAAGTATAACTTTTTATCTCCGTCAACATTCGCAACAGTGCCAAATATAATTTTTAATTTCCACCAGAATTGACCAGTATTGCAGTGACGTTGTTAGTGTCTAGCAGTAGGCGTGGTCATGATCACAATGCTCCAGCATTAATTTGTGGTCGTTGGATAAATTCATTTGTGTACTCTTCAGTCCAGAGAACTTGTAATGATGAAACTCTTTACTTTAACTCTTGTACTTTGGTTCTACTGAGGTATTTGCAGGAGATGTGTCGTGTTACTGCGCGTTCACAACACTGATATGTGCATGAATCTCTGACTATTTGTACTATAGACTTCAAAAGCAACTTGAATATGCTGCATTGGTTTCTTTGTTGAATTCTTAGCAGTCATAATGTTTATATAGTTGTGTGTACGATGCAAGGGAGAGTGTGTGGATGCAGACTGAGAAACTGTTTTACATTTAGTGAAAGTTTTCAGGTTGTAACAATTAATGCTGCACAGACAGCATCATGGAATCGCAAGAGTAGACTGCTTACCATTCAAGTCATTTCGCTGTCCAGAGGCACGTTTGCTTCTAGTACTAAGTTAGCATTCCGGGGAATGTTGTACTTTTAGCATTCCAGGGAATGTTGTACCTTTAGCATTCCAGGGAAAGTTAGACTTAGCCTTGCTGTGAATGCTCAAATTAGCATTACTTTGAAAGACGTACTTAACATTCCTGGAAATTAATTAGCATTCCTGGGAATGATGCTGTACTAAGTACTCCTGAGTATGTTATACTCAGCATTCCTGGGAATGATGTACTTAGCATTCCTGTGAATGTTGTTCTACGTTTCCTGTGAATGTTGTCCTTGGCACTGCTGTGAATGCTGACATAGTTTAAAAGTTGTAATAGGAAGTGTTGTGCCCGGACAGACTGGAAATCAGTCGTAACGTCACTGCAGTACTGGTAATAGTGGAGAGACAGATTGGAAATCAGACACAAGGTCAGCGTAACTTTGATATTAGTCACCAGGCATAATATCAATCACAAGCAGTACCATTGCAGTACGTGTATTGGGGAAGATGATTGCAAGTCATCGACAATACAATTTGTATATATATATATATATATATATAAACACACACAAACAAACACACATATATATCTATGAGTGTGTAATCTCTATATCCTATATGTATGTGTGCGTATGCGCGCGCGCGCGCACGCCCTGTGTAATTTTCTTTCCATACACGTATAAACTTTTGTTTTATTGCCGACAACTGACAGTTCGCTTCCTAGTCCCAAGCTATATCTGCACAGACAATGATGAAAAGATTGAGCAATAGTCATAAGAATTTCTCCGCCACTCGACAGATCGACAGCCACAGACCTCACCATTCTGTCACTGGTGATGAAGTATTGAGTTTTCACTTAGAACACTTAAACATAAGTGAGGCAGTGTGCTTCTTGTCTTGGTGTTTACGAATAGGCACACATGTGTATAGGTAGTAGAATGTTCCATCATATATGTATTTGTGGTGACGAATAGAGATGACTGTCAATAACAGTCTTCTATTTTGGTAATATAGTAACGGAAAGACTGGCAAAATCCCTTCCATTTGAAATTAACGTTTTTGTGAAAAATCTAGCTTCGAATACAGAGTCTCTCTCGCTCTCTCGCTCACCATCCATCCATCCATCCATCCATCCATCCATCCATCCATCCATCCATCCATCCATCCATCCATCCATCCATCCATCCATCCATCCATCCACCCATCCATCCATCCATCCATCTATCCATCCATCCATCTATCTATCAATCTATCTATCTGTCTATCTATCAATTTATCTATATATACCTTGGGTCTCAAACTCAAGTTGCTCTGAGGGCCAAATAAGGACTTTGTAAAGTAACCCAAGGGCTGCATCACCGGAACATTTTTTACAATGATAAAAAGTCAATTAAAAAAGACAACATAAGAAGAATATAGAGCTTTACAAGTTTTATTTAATGATTTTAATTCATTTATTAAAACTGTAAAGTTTAACATGTTTACCATAGTAGGTTTATCTTTCGTCAGTTTTTGTTCTGGAAGTTTGGGACTTAGCTGGCAGCGTTTTGCATCAACAAAGCCCTCAATATTAGGTTTGAATTTATGAGAATAAGCCAATCAGTGTTTTGCATCAACAAGGACCTCGATATTAGGTTTGAATTTATGAGAATAAGCCAATCAGTGTTTTGCATCAACAAGGACCTCGATATTAGGTTTGAATTTATGAGAATAAGCCAATCTCAGTGTTTCTTGTAAATGTTTATCAGAAAGCCGTGACCTTAGCACAGACTTGTTAACCTTCATGGGTGAGAAAAACTGTTCCCATACTTACTTCCAGACATTGCAATAATCCTTTCACGTACTTACTTCCAAACTTTGCAATAATCCTTTCACATACTTACTTCCAAACTTTGCAATAATCCTTTCACATACTTCCAAACTTTGCAATAATCCTTTCACATACTTACTTCCAAACTTTGCAATAATCCTTTCCCATACTTACTTCCAAACATTGCCATAATCCTTTCCCATACTTACTTCCAGACATTGCCATAATCCTTTCCCATACTTACTTCCAGACATTGCCATAATCCTTTCAGTAGCAGAGAGTAACCTCGGAAACCTTTCTCGTGAAAGAAACGTGTAGAATTCGGGAATCTCTAATTCTGCATATTTTTGCTTCAACATAGTACCACACTGAAGTTCTACCAACTCTATTTGCAATTCCTCTACAACATTGTCAATTTCTACAGCAAATGGTGTTGAAAAAAGTTGAAATTGCAGCTCCAGTGCTTAAAGCGCACAACTAACTGTTGAAGTAAGTTAGACAAGAAATCTGCATATCTATGTCTGTCTTGTAACTAAGATATATGTCTGCCTCGAGTCGCAAATATCCTCAAGTGACTAATAAGGTCCATACTTGTCTTAAGCCATTAACAAGGTCCATGTCTGTTTCAAGCTACTAACAAAGCCCATACCTATTTCAAACTACTAACAAGGACTATGTCTCTTAAACTACTAAAAGGGACCCTGCAGTATGGGATCACTAAATTTATCTATGACTTGGGGAGGGGGGGCTATTGTCAACATCTTTTACTGCATAAGGTAAATTACATCGCATACCAATCTTCAGCTACTTGCGTAATTAAAATATCTTGAGAAAGTGGCCTGTCAATAGCTTACTTACTATTATCGCCAATTGCATTTATCAATGCTGATGCAAAAACAAATAATTCCAACTGAACAATATCGAAAATTAATGTAAGCATCATGAACAAGACCATTGTAGTAGCATAACTGCATCATCGAAACGATAAAAGCATCGTTGATCGCAACAACAACACAGATGCCAATAGTTCGTCTTTAGCGTTGTATTTCACCGACCCACAATGCACTGCTAGGAGCTCATTGAAGACAGCTGCTGCCAGAGCGAATCAATAATATGAATGAAACTGGTCAGTAACATGAGATTCAACAGAGTGTGAGAATCAATCTGTCAATGTTTGCTTTATTCAAGAGAGAGCTTTTAATTAAGAGAATATTTTGTTATACATCAGTTGAATAATGCACTTGGATAAATCCGAACAACGACACATGCGTCAGATGAATAACAAGAGAAAGAAAAAAAAGTAATTTGTTGTGTTCAATCTGTTATTTGATGATTATTGAATATGCTAATAATTTCTTTGCGTATAATATGAATATTATATCCTAACTTGTCAATTACAATAATTCAAGAAATGGCTCTAGTATTCGTACAATTCTGAAAAGTGAATTGAAAAGAAGTGTGTTTATGTCACTGCAAATCAAGGGGAGATTAGATTAGAAAACATGTTTTGACGAGATGGAAAATGGGACCTATATAATTAATTAGCACAGGTGTTGCGTTCGTAAAATCAATATTGCTGCGTTTGTAAAAGACCTATTTGAATGTAGTGTTGACTGTTGAAGTAACTATACTCTGTTGGTACAGGTAACGTTTCTATATGTGTTGAGTCGTGAAATGTCTGTTCATGATTTGTTTATATCATATTTGAATACAGTTACATTTGTGAGGTCTATGTTCTGGATCTGTATATCTCATATTTAAATACAATTGTTACATTCGTGATTAGTGTATTTCTTAATTTAAAAACAGTAGCTACATTCGTGAATAAAGTCGTATTTTAATACTGGTTTTGTTGATTTGTGAAGTTAGTATTGCTGAGTTTCAGTAAACTCATATTTTAAATACTGGTTTTGTTGGTTCGTGAAATTAGTACCGCTGAGTTTCGATAAACAGATTACGCGTTGATTCGTGAAATTAGTAATGCTGAGTTTCGATAAACTCACTTTTGAATACGTGTTGATTCGGACGACCTTTGACGTCACAGTTCGGAACTGTATTTGATTGGCTAAAACAAAATTACTTCATAAACCAGCGCCATTTTTCTGATTGGTAGGATGATAGGATGAAATGATCAGATGAAAATGTCAATGAGTTGTGTTAGCAAACGCAGCAGACTTCCGTTAAACGTTTGGTTTTAAATATTATTTTAAAAATAGCCTTATTGGTTTATAACCCGAGTTTTCTTTGTGTCGTTTAAAATTCAACAGCTCATTTGCATAAAAGTTTAGGGACAGAAAACAAAATATCTATACACACAAAGAGAAACGAAATTACAAATTAAAACATAAACAACAACAGATAAAACTGAACATAAATGTAACCGAAAATAAATTGTTCCATCATCCAAAAGCTACCATCTAAATTCTGTTGAAACTGAAATACTATGCATGTACCAAGAACTCGTGTAAACCAGAACCTGATCTAGCCTTAGAACTGTTCAAGTCAAAGTTCATTCTGCTGACGAAGCAAAAGTAACAATCATCCATGTATTTTAATAACTATTAAGTATATGCATTATATTGTTTAATTTTCATTCAACTAAACCAGAAACTTATAAAAACACGCGTCTGTTTGAAGTTGCAGATTAATATCACTCTTAATGATGTCAAAAGGAATATTTACGTGATCAGCCTGTATTTCTTTCTTTCCTCTTTGATGCCATAATACAACTGCTATGTTTGGCTCCTGTGCAGGTCGAAAGAGTTCTGGTTGGATTTGAGGGCGGATTCCATAAAGCAAAAGCTTGCCACGTGCAAAAGATCTGAAACAAGCACGCCCTTCCAGCGTACGTTCAAGTTATCTGTCCTTGCTTCAAGAGTTTGTTGAATAACGCGAGATTTACTCGGAATACCAAACGCTATTCATGCATCGGGGATTTGCTAAACAAGACAAAGGCTTGCTTTGCATCGTGGGTTTATTGAATAAGGCAAAACTGACTCTCAGTACCAAAGTGCTGATGTGCAAAGGGAATTTGTTGAATACTGCCAAACTCATTATCTACTACACAAGTTTAACTTATCTGTAAGTGCGAAGGGATTGTAATGAACAGAATAAGCTTACATACAAAACACACAAAGGTCTAACTTTCCTGTAAGTGCATAGGAAGTTGAGTGAATACTGACCATAACCTAACTTTATTGGTAAATGAATGTTTATTGAAAGAATATTTATTTTTGCTCTTCAGAACACAAACTTAATCTAATTGCACTTTCATTAGAAGCTTCGTTTATCAGTGCAAAACATATTCTTCGCGTCAGACACTTCTCACTGATGTGTTGAGTAAAGAGCGCTTTATTTACTCTCAACTCCAAATGCTTTCGGACAAGAGCGTTTATTGAACACTATCAGACATACTCTCTACATCATAGTAGGATAAAATCAGGGAGTGAAAGCTTTTCATGTAGCTAAACAAGCTCGCACTTCGTAGGTTCACAAGAGAACCACAATTTGGAAAATAATAAGAATAAAGACAACAACATCATGAGAGAAAAAAATAACGATACTTAATGATTAATACTTTCTATTTCCACGTTCAATGATATACTCCATGGATCGGACATACTCCATTTGAACGTTCCTGCAGCGACTCCGGAGCCTGTAGAGATTCTTTTAATCGGCCTCCGAGGTAAGTTGTTTACTCTCTCTCCCTTCCCCGAAGTATCTGAACTACCCTTGAACAAACTTTATGTGCATACTTCTTGATGTTATTGTCCAAGTACCCACAAAATAAAACCTTTCATTTTTTTCCATTCATAGATAAAGTCCCTGTCATTCGTTCGTGGATATTTCTGTCATTGTCTTTTTATAGATATGTGACATTGATCTTTATCCAAATTTTGTGTTCATTTCAATTTCTTTCTAATAATATTCACCATAATTTTAGCATTATATGCCCCTTTTAAATCGTACTGTTTCAATTATCTTATTTCATTTAATTCGGTTTATAAATTTCTTTTTATCACTTATTTAAAGTTGCTTTTCGTATGAGTTTTATTTTTTTTAAATTGTACTCTTCTTCAGTTTAAATGGGGTCGCTTCCAGCTTGCTCCGATTTCATGCCGGAGTAGAATGTGTCGGGTGGGGTGCTTTGGGATGGGTATGGACAGAATTAGGGACTAATTGTACTTACACCTGGTATTGTGTTTCGTGGACTTTTTATTGATGGATTTATTTATTTTAATTTTGGGTGAGGTGAAAATGCTACAATATTATTTTCTTTCTCCTTGTTTTCTTTATTTCTTAAAAAAAATAATGCTGACATTTTAACGTATTATAAAATTTATATTTTGCATGTTCTCTCATTGTTACTCTATTTTATTTTATTTTGACTTTCTAATGCTCTGTATTATTAATAATAATTGCATTAATGAAACTGTTTTAAGTGAAAGCTGTTCATTTCTCTTTTGTTATCTCCTGTTAGAATTATACTCATGCAGACATCTTGTATCTTATTTAACTCGGTACCCTTCCTTTTCTAAAAATGATTTATAGTCTTTTGTATCTTTAACTCGGTTCCCTCCCCCTTTCTAACAATGATTTATATTATAGTCTTTTGTATCAGTTTATATATATTATACTCAGACACTCATCCATGTGCTGTCTGTGGAGGGTGAAGTACCCCTAGTATATTTTCTATACGTAAGATTCAGTTGTAATGAGTACCATTATTGCTTCATTTTGCAAGCATGTATTTACGGTATTTGTTTCTCTTCATAATATTTCTCTGTGTTTTCTTGATCTATTTCTTGATCTATTTCCTGACCTATTTCTTGATCTATTTCTTGATCTATTTCCTGATCTATTTCTTGATAAATTTCCAGATCTATTTCTTGACCTACTTCTGTCACCTTTCCATTTGTTTCCTTTATGTTTATAATTACTAAATGTTAACATTTTATTTAAAGATTTTCTGGGTGATACTGTTACTTTATTCATTATGTCGCAACAAAGGTATCTCTTTCAGTCTCTTGTTTTATTTTTCTTGCTTTTAATTTCGCTTTCAGCTGTTTTAGCTGTTTTAATAACGTACAGTTTGACACTTTACAGTTTACGTCCGGCACCCACATGCAAGGAAAGATAATTATGTATTTGATATCGTGTTGTATATTTTTACTTTTCTTAAAAAAATGATCTATTATTTTAAAAGTCTGTCGACCGAATGATTACAGACACTGGGCGTGCTTTTAATTTAATTTACTTTAATTAATCACCCGTAAGTGTTATCGCGTTATTCATTTTATGTTTCCTAATGTTTTTCTTACTGCAGCATTGGATTTTAATATTCTTTCGATTTACACGAAATGTGTAGGCATATTTGAAAAATTTTGTTAAAACGTTTTTCTGATAGTATTTTGATCGCTGTATAATTATTAATTGTTTTGTCACGCAAGTTTGGTGCTCACCTGACTTGTATATTTCACTGCACTTTTCGTGACATCATTTACACATTTTCTTCAAAGCTGACTGCACTTTTCGTGACACCATTTACACATTTTCTTCAAAGCTGACTGCACTTTTCGTGACACCATTTACACATTTTCTTCAAAGCTGACTGTGCACTTTTCGTGACACCATTTACACATTTTCTTCAAAGCTGACTGCACTTTTCGTGACATCATTTACACATTTTCTTCAAAGCTGACTGTGCACTTTTCGTGACACCATTTACACATTTTCTTCTAAGCTGATTGTGCACTTTTCGTGACACCATTTAAACATTTTCTTCAAAGCTGACTGCACTTTTCGTGACACCATTTACACATTTTCTTCAAAGCTGACTGCACTTTTCGTGACACCATTTACACATTTTCTTCTAAGCTGACTGTGCACTTTTCGTGACACCATTTACACATTTTCTTCAAAGCTGACTGCACTTTTCGTGACATCATTTACACATTTTCTTCAAAGCTGACTGCACTTTTCGTGACACCATTTACACATTTTCTTCAAAGCTGACTGCGCTTTTCGTGACACCATTTACACATTTTCTTCAAAGCTGACTGCACTTTTCGTGACACCATTTACACATTTTCTACAATGTTGACTGTGCATTTCAATTTATATTACACAATGCAACAGTTATTTTTTATATAATGTCTCTTATTTGTTTTTTTCACTTGATATCATTATTACAGTATGCTCACTTGATATCATTATTACAGTATGCTCAATTGATATCATTATTACAGTATGCTCACTTGATATCATTATTACAGTATGCTCACTTGATATCATTATTACAGTATGCTCACTTGATATCATTATTACAGTATGCTCACTTGATATCATTATTACAGTATGCTCACTTGATATCATTATTACAGTATGCTCACTTGATATCATTATTACAGTGTACTCATTTTCAGCGATCATTTCTTTATTTTAGAAGCTTTCATATTCTCATTTTTGAATACTACATTTGCGACCTGATAACAATTTCCCCCTCCTTAAGTGGCAGTTATCATAACATACGCTTGTTGATATTATGTGTGAATCAGTATTTGATGTCAACTGGTTATTACAAGTGGCAAATGAATACTAAATTAAGCACGGGTTTGTTGAAGTTTCCTAGACTGTTTGCTTTTACAGGTGAGAAGAAAAGTCTTAAATCAAAGCTTGATTAACATGCAACCAATATACCGCAATTCCATCTGCTACAATTGTTGTCGCTGTCATTTTCTATCTTTCCTTCTCACTCGCATACTACACACACACAAAACACCCACACCCACACACACGCACGCACTCACGCACGCGCACGCGCACGCACACGCACACGCACACGCACGCACACGCACACGCACACGCACACGCACACGCACACACACACACACACACACACACACACACACACACACACACACACACACACACACACACACCAGTTTTTCTATGTATGGCGGAGTTAATTTGCCTATCCCTATTTCTAAACTTAATAACTTAATAATTCTATATTTGTTGCCATTGTTAACATTACCCGAACTTATGGTACTGCTTATGATGGTATGTTTTGTGTGTCAAAGTTGGAGTAAACAACTCAGGTAAAGAGTGAACTGAACTTGCTGATGTAATCTGAACCAGTTCCTACTAGATGAGTAGTTTTTTTGACTAACAATCTCAAACTTGTTTATAACAAATTTATCGAATGGGAATGAACTGAAAATTACATTGTTGAAGTCTTCTATTCTAATCACTTTGATTTTGACATAACTCAAGTACAGTCATACAGGCAATCATTGGCTTATAGTAAGTTAACTGAATGATAAAGAAAGAACTGAATTATAAATATTTCTTACCTGCTTGTTATTGATCTATTATTTGAATTGGAGAATTGTTATGCAATTGAACTGTTATGTCTATGTTCTCTATTTTAATTAATTTGTACACTATACTGGTGAATTTTGATCAATGCTATATTTCTTGTGCTATATGTGTATCAGGCTAAATAAATATTGTTGCAGGATTTGTAAGCTGAAAATGTGTGAGAGAGAAAGGAGTTTAGAGATGAAATATGTCTGAAATTTAGCGTTACCTTAATTTGACTTTTGCAGAAAGGAGTGCACCTTTCATTAATGATGTTTTGATCTACTTTAGACTGCAGTGACTACTGTACTCTATCAGATCACGTTGTTGTCGAACTTATCAGTGAAAGTGTTGCTGTAAGTTGATTCCTGGGGATTCTATTCGAGAGCCAATACAGTGAAAACTGAGGTTTTACTTTGGTCTCAAGAGTTCATGAAAGTTTCTAGAACATTCCTTATTGTGTGCTGAGTAGTGCATATACAAACATTCTTGAACATTCCTTATTGTGTGCTGAGTAGTGCATATACAAAATTTCTTGAACATTCCATGTGATGTGCTTTGATAGCGAATGCGAAGTTCTGGACAGTTCTCCAATGTGTACTTTGTGTGCGCAGTGAAGATTCTGGACCACCACCAAATAAGAAATACATTGACGTGTTGTAAACCGCACGATTGTGAACATGTGCCAGTAACAGCTGCCATCTTTGAAAAGGTTATGTACATTGACTATAATTATCTCTCTAAAACTCCACTCTCATGTCTATGATGAATTATATCTATGAACTTGATTATATATATTAATTTGACTACTGATGTCTATGCTAGTGTAAACTGAATAATTGTATAATGTTAATTGAACATTGTTGTGAAGTGATGTAAATGTCAATGCTCTTTTGATTATATTTGTTATGTTCCAGTATTTATTTAGAGACCCTGTCACAGCATGATGATTTAAGGATTATTAATTTCCAACCTTCACATAAGCTGGCGATAGATTGGTTGCCAGATTCACCTTTCAGTCTCCTAAATTAACTCCCTTGGTTTAGATATGAAATTTAGTGACAGGCAAACCCGTGTAATAAAGCACGAACTGGATACGTTATCCAATCACAACTAATTATGCCTTTAAACATTTATTCTTTGACTCAACCCCAATCCCAGTTCTATTTTTGGTCTTCCTTGCAATAATTAGTCAACTTCTGTAAATTGGATAGCAAATAACAATTTAATAAATTTAACAATCAACAAATGGTGATTCTATATATATCAAAATTCAAACACGAAGGTCATAGGACTACCTATTTTTCTTTAAAGTTTGTACAGAATCCTAACACACAGTTCTGATTTAAGAGATTAAGAGAATCCTAACACACAGTTCTGATTTAAGAGATCACCAACTGTCCACTTAGCTGTTTAATCTTTTCATCCGTTATGTCAGCGTTCGCCCAACTGTTCATCGTGGATTGTCCGGCAACTGTCACATAACACGTCGCTTGAATAGTGTCGGTTTGGCTCTTCAACTCAGTGGTCATAAGATGCCCGGTGTTCAGTTTAGTCGCTGAGTTTTTGTCTCTCACATGGCAAGTCAAGTACAGCACACGTCAAACACACTCAGGATTCAAACGTTGATTCCAAACTCGAACGTAAAGTTCAAGACAGAAACGTGAAATTCCAAACGTGAAACCCGCTCTGAAATGATAATTGTTGATTCCCATGAGTGACACTTCTGTTTACTCGCCGACCTATACATTTGGCATTGACAATAGAGTGGCCTATTTACAAATCGACCTTTTGATCATATTTTACAATGAAAGTTAAAATATGAAAAATATAATTTAAATCACGCACATGCATATTACCATTATAATATAAAACATATTACACGCAAGCGGATTAAATCGTTACATACGAAAATACTTCAATGCATTCAGTGTTTCACGACTGACTGTATAACAACCGCCTTAAATCAGTATTTTAGCAGACATTTTTTTTTTTATTCATTGCTCAAAGCTACTTGGTTTTATCAAAGTAATAATTACTGATGTATAGTTCATCTTCCGTATAACTGGATTAGAGGGCTACACAGAACGCCAGCTTTTCCAATGCTGAAAATTCCAGAATCGGCTTACAGTATCTGGGGGGGGGGAGGATGAAATACCATTCCAGATTAATCTCGGTCAACGAGTAAAGAAGCCATTAGGTATTTTGCACTGACTTACGGTTAAGTGTACTTTGATCAATTTCAAGGATGATTACCCCCCAGCCATTCTTGTCATTAGCTAATGGGAGCGGTGCCGATCAGCTTGACGGTTATGGCGGTACGTCATGGATATACTACTGTCTATTTGAAGGCAAAGTTCGAAGAGTGATTAGTGCTCAAGCCTTCGTCGAACTGACTGAAGTCTAAATATAGAGAGCGATTAGGATTACCGCCCCTAGCATTTCACGTACATGCGTCACTTCTTTTTCGAACACTTAGTGTGTCACGTGGCTGAATTACCGATGACTACTAATACTTAGTTCAGTCATGCGCAGTTGCGAGTAAATTTATTTATCTAATACGTATTACAGTGGAGTGATGTTCAATTACGAGTAAATTTATTTATCTAATACGTATTACAGTGGAGTGGTGTTCAATTACGAGTAAATTTATTTATCTAATACGTATTACAGTGGAGTGGTGTTCAATTGCGAGTAAATTTATTTATCTAATACGTATTACAGAGGAGTGATGTTCAATTACGAGTAAATTTATTTATCTAATACGTATTACAGTGGAGTGGTGTTCAATTACGAGTAAATTTATTTATCTAATACGTATTACAGTGGAGTGATGTTCAATTACGAGTAAATTTATTTATCTAATACGTATTACAGTGGAGTGGTGTTCAATTACGAGTAAATTTATTTATCTAATACGTATTACAGTGGAGTGATGTTCAATTACGAGTAAAATTAAAGGCAGGAATTCATCGAAGTTACCCGATCCATCATGATATGACTAATTTGGAATGTTCAATGCCAAAAAGCATAACAAGAGTAAAAATGAAATAAAAATGTTCACTCAGTATTATTCAGTGTTTAGAAGCATCGTTCTATGGAGACTGGTCTGTACATGGGCGGGGCATGTATTTACAGATAATACTATTAATCACTCACTGTTTAATCTTAATATTTAATGTGTAAGGTCGAAATACATATACTAAACTCATTAATATGGCAATATGTATTTACGTCATATTTGATCATTGTTGATCACTCCATCCTGACTAAATCTTATCATATTGTATATGAGGAAAATGTAAATGAAAATGAAAATAATCTTTTTACATCTATGATTAGCAAGGCTGACACTCTCTTGTGTATAATAATACAGGTCAAGAGTATTTAATTAATGATCTCGGATTAAAATAGTCAGTTAAACTAGTTGTAAGGGTGAACAGTATTTCATTTATGATCTCGGATTAAAATAGTCAGTTAAACTAGTTGTAAGGGTCAACAGAATTTTATTTATGATCAGTCAGTTAAACTAGTTGTGGGGGTGAAAAGAAGAGAATGTCACTGAATACAATATAATGATACAACGTCCTTTCAATCTGAAGAAATACTCTTTTAATTTATCATACCTTTGTTAATAGTGATATACACTTAAGAGCAAAGCTGAGAATGTCGTAACAAAAATAACGTCGTCATAAAAATCTGTATTTCAAATCTAGACAACCATTTTTACAAATGATCTCTTTTCATTTTTCGACATCATCCGTTTTTAGAATGATCTCCGAGTACTTTTGTAAATAGAACACTAAATCGAGCTCAAAGTAAGCAACAGCTGTAGAATTTTTTGTCGTGTTATCTGAAATATCTAACAAATGACAGCATCATAGAACCGTGAAACATAGGCAGTTTAGATAGTGTTATTCTTATTCCAACTGGCTATATCAGTGTTCTCATCTAACCGTAGCAAACAGGGAACAGCTGTACAATTTCTCGTCGAGGTATCTAATTACCGCATTGTATATCTCTACGTCAAAGTCAATGAGTCAAGTTTAATAGAGTGAACTTTGCTTGTAAAGAAGTCGAGCTATCTAATTACCGCATTGTGTGTCTCTAAGTCAAAGTCAATGAGTCAAGTTAATAGAGTGAACCGCGTCAAAACGATTAGAATACAACAAGAGTCCTCACACTGGTATTAGGGATTGCATTAGCATTAAATCGGTGTACATGTATCTGTGATTAAGAAATTACCGGCACCGGCCATTGTGGAATCAGACGCCCACACGCACATACAAACACATTTTTTATTACAAACAAACTTTTACTACAATATTCAATCACTTGCGTGCTAAAGCAGATAGACCAACAAAGGACGGGATAGTGTGCAAGTGTCTCTCTTTCTCTCGGATTTGCACAGTGCTGGGCTAGTGATGCATGGGTTATTTTCAAAAAGCCGCAGACTTACTTTCATAAAATCACATTCTTCATTTCAAAGTCAGAACCTTGATATGTGGGTTAAGTTTATAAAGCTGGACGAAGAGAGATACTTCCAGCCAAGCGACTTCACTCTGTAGTTGTACATAACTCACTCGTTGTGGCAGTATTAAAAGTTTATGAATTGCACTTATTGGAATGTATGTTTACACGTTGAATTTCATCGACAGTTTCATAATGTGCCATATGCCATCCTGCAGAAAATAAATGGCCTCGTTAAACGAAACGAACTCTGCAATAAACGGTGATATTTGCTTATGAGACGTTTAAGTGCTCAGTGCAGGTTAATACCGATTTAAGTGCATACACAATGACTACCAATATACAGAAATAAACCACATTTATTTCATTTACGTTATTTTCCATTTTCTCGGTCAAAATATTTTCGAAATATGTCTTTTTAGCAATAGATACATGTGAATACTATCGACAAAATTGTTAGCTTTATTAAATTGACCACGAAAATATATATCCCAGTGTAAATTTTGCATAAAAGTACAGATTTATTCCTTTGACTTAACATGATTTTTTGGACCACTAGGAATATTTATTTCATGTCTCTCTTGGAGTTAAATAATCTGTGGTCAGTGTACACATACCTTAGTTCAGGCCAGAGCTCCTGGTCATAAATGCCTTGCCGAGAAAGTTCAGTCAGGCTGAACTTATAATTCAAACCATGTATCAGTAGTTATAATTATAATTATGCTAGCGTTTAGATAACTATGTTGTGTATGTACTTTCTACTTTTCATGGTTGTTTATTTGTCATCTGTCTTTCCTTGTAAGAGTGACGTGCGTTTGGTGCACTTAACGTCACCCTACTGTTTTCACACGATACTTAGTGGATATCAATATGTACGTGTAGTAGAATCCGCATTTTATCGTCCACACCCGTACCATCGGCATCCTACTTTGCCTACTTTGCCTATCCCGTCCTGCGCCTCACGAGTGACTAGAACAGGTCAAGGCCGGCTACCGCTCTTTGACACAGACATTGGTAGAGTTCGTCTGCAACCTGAATTGAAACTATGCAGTTGTGACTTTATAAATACATAACTTTAGTGTAGCCTAGGTTCCAAATAAATGTCGTTAGCAAACGCTCATGTGGTTCATTGAACCGGTCCTTGGCACATGGGTCGCTCTGCTTTGGTGCTGCTTCGTGGTGCAAAAATCATCAAAGTCAACATCCAGGATAAAGTGGTTCTGTTCTGGCATTCTTTTCTACGCTCATTGAATTGAATGTGCAGACGCCACTGAATGGGAAGATGTGTCCCCCTTGTGTAGTAACATGTAGCCTGAGGTTCTTGGGAAATAAATCTAGATATATTTTGACAAATCTTTTAAACCATATTTAGCAATTATCCCACCTGACAACACTAGTGCTCACAGATCTGAATAGGTCGAACTGTCTTGTCTGCATGGTGAGGTCAACATGGCTTGTCTACATGGTGAGGTCGAACTGGCTTGTCTACATGGTGAGGTCGAACTGGCTTGTCTACGTGGTGAGGTCGAACTGGCTTGTCTACGTGGTGAGGTCGAACTGGCTTGTCTACATGGTGAGGTCGAACTGGCTTGTCTACATGGTGAGGTCGAACTGGCTTGTCTACATGGTGAGGTCGAACTGGCTTGTCTACATGGTGAGGTCGAACTGGCTTGTCTACATGGTGAGGTCGAACTGACTAATTAACGCAATGACGCGTAGACCAATTAACGAATTGACAGGCATATTAATTAACGCAATGACTGCTGCAGATATGGATGTATTTTGTCTGTAAGCTTCATGCTACTGTCATACTGTTTTTTATATGTGTTTTCCGTGTTGACGGGTCGAGTGAGCCATCAACTTACTGGCGGTCCCCGAGATACGGCAGGGTTCCCGTTTTGTTTTTGACTTAAATCGATTTTCGCCTCCGCCGACGCCTTTAGCGGGAGTCACGCTAATGTCTATGTCATATATTTAATCATTCTCTGCAAGCCTGTCTACCGCCATGGCACAAGATTGTACTCTCGAAGCATGGAGAAAAGTAAAGCGGCGCCAAACCAAGCACCATTACTACGAATTTCGCGCCTTAAGGCGATTTTAAATCTATTGGCAGAGCGCCGAAATTTTTATTCTGGATGTCTTATGAGTGTGTTAATGCTTATTTTAGTTGACTGATTGTCTGGAATGGTTTAAAACTTGAGGCATTAGTCAATTGCTCTAGCTGTAATTATTTGGTTTATTAACATTTGCTCACTTTCTGCTGTTATACATATATTGAAAGCTATTTCCAGTGCTCACGTTTGCGTACTGATTAAGTTATTTGTTCGTTGTTGTTTTTTAATTTTAAATTTAGACTAACTAGTAGTAGTGTTGTGTAATGTTAAATCGAATAAACAATTATTTCAACATACAAGTTATACTGAATACACAATTAAACACACACACAAACTTGTTTGATGGCACATTGTTGTTTTGACAAACGCTAAACAGAGATACAAACGTAATGAAAAGAAGTACGATTGAGCGTACACTCAATTAAACACTTAAATTCCATAGAAGTATACATTTTATTTCACCGTCTTGAGCAAATTTAATATGTATTACTTGAGTGCTTCATGTTTTGAATTTAAAATGTGCTAATAGGAGATTTTTTTTTATGCCATGAGCGACTTAATAAGTGGTACTATGGTAAGTACGCAACTGTTGTTTTTATAAAACTGTGGTCATTAATTGATTCAATCAGACGCTAGGTTGAGTAACGCAGTCAGGCGATTGCGTTTGTCGTTTCGTCTTGTTGTAACAAATTACTACGGTGATCCAATGTCTACGGGTTCACACCGCCTAATATAATGATCACTACCGTCAGGTTCATATCGTTGTTGCGACCAATTACTTTGATGATACAAGATAAACGGCAATTCAACGGCAGTTACTAATACCGTGATTTGATTATACTTTGAACTATTCACGATGGGTTGATCTATTGACGTGAAATTAATTGTAAATTTAAATGCAGCGATTGTCATTCTTTTAAACAGTTTAGTCTAAGACTAGTGCCATCTATCCATTTTAACGAGTGCGGAATTTCCTCCTCCATTACGTAGCAAGCATAACGATCAGCTCTGTCAGCTACTGTCTATGTTCCTCCTCCATTACGTAGCAAGTATAACGATCTGCTCTGTCAGCTACTGTCTATGTTCCTCCTCCATTACGTAGCAAGCATAACGATCAGCTCTGTCAGCTACTGTCTATGTTCCTCCTCCATTACGTAGCAAGCATAACGATCTGCTCTGTCAGCTACTGCCTATGTTCCTACTGTTAAATGTTTGAAATGAAAATACCCGTCAAAAGAATGTGATTTCACTATACACTGTAGTATACAAAATGCAAGGCTAGTCGATATTTCCCAATATACTCGTACACACAAGACGGTAATGCCAGTTGATGGAATGTAATTATCTCAAGTGAATGTTATGCCACTCAAAAGAACAGGACTCCAAAGAAGTAACACCATCCAAAAGAACGCAACTCCACTACAAACAACGTGACACCACTCAAAATAACGCAACGCCAATCCAAACAACGTTACACCACTCAAAATAACGCAACGCCAATCCAAACAACGTTACACCACTCAAAATAACGCAACGTCAATCCAAACAACGTGACACCACTCAAAATAACGCAACGCCAATCCAAACAACGTGACACCACTCAAAATAACGCAACGTCAATCCAAACAACGTGACACCACTCAAAATAATGCAACGTCAATCCAAACAACGTGACACGACTCAAAATAACGCAACGTCAATCCAAACAACGTGACACCACTCAAAATAACGCAACGTCAATCCAAACAACGTGACACCACTCAAAATAACGCAACGTCAATCCAAACAACGTGACACGACTCAAAGAATGCAATTGGATTTTTTTACCTTACAACTGTCGCAAGACATATTTTGCTGAGAATAGTGACAGGGTCGTGTGCACGTACATCATCATTCTGCTAACCGAAAATACCATTGTTGATTAGTTGAATAAATACAAAAATAAAAATAAAACATAATGAAAAATAAAATTTGTGATGTCACAATTTACGAACACCTCTCTCCCTTGAACTATATTACATGATTCTACCCCCATCCGCCCTTTCTTTGCGTGATATAGCGATTAAGACACAAACATCTTAACAACTCACATCAAGAAAATATATTAATCCTACAGACTGTTTCGCTCCCATTTACTGACCGAACTGATCAAATCCAAGGACATACTGACCCTACGACGCTATCGATCTCGCTTACTGGTAGAAAACAAACGCTCCTGTTTCAAGCCGGTCGTTCGTGCTTAGTATTTCAAACAGAATGATAGATCCTTCAGTTAATGATAATTTTGCCTACCCAAGTTCTGTTGGGTCAATATCTCTTATTATGTCCGTTGAGGAATGTTGAGAGTATTAAATTACCCCTGTTTAAACGAAGTTAAATTTCATCTCGAAACTGACAGGCATTCACACCGATATGACAGCGTCTGTCTCTGAGGATGGATAGACAGGAAGGCATGCGATATGACAGTGTCTCTGAGTATGGATGGACAGAAATACATTCACACTGATGTGACAGTGTCTGTCTCTGAGTATGGATGGACAGAAAGACATTCACACTGATGTGACAGTGTCTGTCTCTGAGTATGGATGGACAGAAAGACATTCACACTGATCTGACAGTGTCTGTCTCTGTTGAGTATGGATGCACAGAAAGACATTCACACTGATGTGACAGTATCTGTCTCTGAGTATGGATGGACAGAAAGACATTCACACTGACCTGACAGTGTCTGTCTCTGAGAATGGATACACAGATAGGCATTCGCACTGATCTGACAGTGTCTGTCTCTGAGGATGGATGGACAGATAGGTTATCACACTGATATGACAGTGCAAGGACAGACAGGACGGCATTCACAAGTGATGTGACAGTCTATCTCACAATTGACTAATAGATGTAATTCACAATTGAATGCATACTTTATGTAAAGGATTACATACATTCATAGTATTACTCACTGAAAATATATAACCATTTCTTCATTATGGAAAACCAATACCTATTAATCGTGAAATACAACATTGTAAATGAATTAAGGCTTCTTCTAGATATATGCAAATACACCAGGATAATCTTACTATATAAAGTGCTGGGTTATTCACTGGTTCTGAACATGTGCCTGACTGGGTTAGAAGCCGACACATGTGCACTGGCTGGGTTGGAAGCCGACACGTGTGCATTGGTTGGGTTGGAAGCCGACGCTTGTGCACTGGCTGGGTTGGAAGCCCACGCTTGTACACTGGCTGGGTTGGAAGCCGACACATGTATACACATCATTGTTCAACATCATGTCTAATAGCAGGTCAAAGGGCGCCACTCTGAACGCATAATTTGTAACCAGGTTTACCCTCTATCTCATTCATTCTTATGTAATTTTGATATTTTCAAATATGCTTAGTGCACAGTCCATTCAAGGTTGGAATATATTTCCATAAATCTATTTTTAGCCAAAGTCAATTATATGTTACCTTATTAAGTGTTCGACGTTCTTTGCAATGTCAAAATTAAAATTATTGACGGATCTGAGCAGGAAAATCTAGTGAATGGTAACGATTTGACATTCACTAATAAATGTGCTTTACAAAGAAATATTTGCCATGTAAGTACACGAAAAAGTGAATACAATTGTGATTTAATGAAATCCAGCAAATCAAAACTTATAATAAAAACATATGACAATTAATCCCTTCGAACGACGTTTCCCTTTGTAGCTAGAATATATATAACCACTCCATGATAATAATAACATATATAACCACTCCATGATAATAACAATATATATAACCACTCCTTGATAATAATAACATATCTAAATACTTCCTGTTTTATATAACATATATAATCCACTCAATGATAATTATAACATATCTAAATACTCTATGATAATTATGACATATATAACTAATTCATGATAATTATAAAATATCTAAATACTCCATGATTATTATGACATATCTAAGTACTTCATGATAGTTATGACTTATCTAAGTATTCCATGATAATTATGACATATTGAACGTATTATGGAAAGAGATGAATATTGGACAAGCTTGAGACTCCTCTTAACTATCATGAAAATCAACGTTTTCCTGCTAACCACTCCATTTAACTGTCGTTAAAGTCAACATTTCTATAGCTTGACACCCCATAACTGTCGTTAAAGTCAACATTTCTATAGCTTGACACCCCATAACTGTCGTGAAAGTAAACTTTTCTCTAGCTAGACCCCAGTTAACTGTCGATAAAGACAACATTTCTATAGCTTGACACCCCATAACTGTCGTGAAAGTAAACTTTTCTCTAGCTAGACCCCAGTTAACTGTCGATAAAGACAACATTGAAAAAGATTAGTGCTGACTGACTGAAGGCACCAAGAGTTAAAGGATTAGCTAATAAATTACCTGGAATTGCTTTGAGCTAAAGGATTAGCTAATAAATTACCTGAAATTGATCTAAGCTAAAAGCTAGCTAGGAGATTTAAGTATTTGTCTGGAGGCGCTTTGAGCTAAAGACTAGTTAATAGATTGTCAGAAAGCGCTCCGAGCTAAAGGTTAGTTAGTAGATTTAAAGTATTTGTCCGAAGGCGCTCTGAGCTAAAGGCTAGCTAATAGATTGTCAGAAAGTGCTCTGAGCTAAAGGCTAGCTAATAGATTGTCAGAAAGTGCTCTGAGCTAAAGGCTAGCTAATAGATTGTATGGAAGTGCTCTGAGCTAAAGGATAGCTAATAGATTTGAAATATTTGACTGAAGGTGCAAAGATTCAGATGACAATAACCAACAAAGGCTCATATTGAAACATAGAAACACAGCAATTAGCTGAAACATACAAACAAAGCCATCGGCTGAAAAATACTACTAACACATCCATAAACTGAAATTTACAAACACATTCATAAGTTGAAATTTACAAATACAGCCTTTAGCCGAAACATACCAACACAGCTATAAGCTGACGCATACTAAATAGCCATTAACTGACACATATAATACATACAAACATCCATTAACTGTAACAAACAAACAGCCATCTAATGAAACAAAAGGAAAGGAATGTGCCCTTCTCCTTCAGGAGAAAATATAGGTTAGTCATCAAGCAAGAAGACAAATAATAATATTAATTAGAAGATTGTGATAATGAAATAAGCATGTATTTAGTAACTCAGTGCAATTTAGTAAATTAATGACGCTTTCAAATCTTTACGAACTGTTGACAGAAAATAGCTTTAAACACTTAGCAGTAGGTCTTAGGACGTTTGATAACCACTTGCTTTTCCTGCATGAGTTACTGCCCGTGAATACATTTATAGTACCGGCACATAGTATTGCGATTGAAAGAAAACCTTCACGAGCACTAAATCATTTGCATTCAGATGACGATGTGTTAAATGCATCGTTTCACACCTAGACGTTGGCTTTCAGAGAAAATAATTTTGACACGGTGATGTATATTCAGACAGCGTAGAGCGTTACGATATGTGTGTGTGTGTGTGTGTGTGTGTGTGAGAGAGAGAGAGAGAGAGAGAGAGAGAGAGAGAGAGAGAGAGAGAGAGAGAGAGAGAGAGAGTCTGAAAGACAGACAGAAAGACTGACAGACATACAGAGAGAGCTGTGTAGATTTGCATCTGAAAACCAAAGAGAGAATTTCTTGTCGAAATGCCATAGCTTCTTGCGCAATTAGACGCCACACGAGGTAAAGATAAAATAAAATACACACACACACATATACACACACGCATAAACACACACAAACACACACTGTTAACAAAATACACAAATACACACAATGTTAATAAAATACACCCACACCCACAATGTTAATAAAATACACAAACACACACACATATACACAATGTTAATAAAATACACACACAAACACACACATGCACACAATGTTAATATAATACACGCACATATACACAATGTTAATAAAATACACACATAAACACAATGTTAATAACACACACTCACGCACACACACACACACACACACACACACACACACACACACACACACACACACACACACACACACACTCAATGTTAATAAAAAACACCGTTATGTGTAGATCACGAGGAATAGACAAGGGAAGATAACAAACAAGAATTTGTTTTCAATATTTAAAATAAACTTAAGATCGTAGGGCTGCCAACAACATAACATAATTAGTTGAGAGAAGGATTATTTGCAAACACTGTTATGAAAACATTAGGCCTATAAATAAATAATAAAACTATATAATATGAACTTAAGAAAATGACACAAATAAATCCACGTAATGGATGACCATGTGTGTGATCTTAGCTGAAATATGATTATATTTGTACACGATCAAATTCCTAAAATTGCTTAGCATCTACTCTCTATCTATCTATCTATCTATCTATCTATCTATCTATCTATCTATCTATCTATCTATCTATCTATCTATCTATCTATCTATCTATCTATCTATCTATCTATCTATCTATCTCTCTCTCTCTCTCTATCTATCTATCTATCTATCTATCTATCTATCTATCTATCTATCTATCTATCTATCTTTCTATCTATCTATCTATCTATCTATCTATCTATCTATCTATCTATCTATCTCTCTATCTCTCTATCTATCTATCTATCTATGGATCACTACAGATAGGTGTGCTACGTTATTCATGAACAATACGTGAAATATATCTTAAATGACAGATTAGCAAAAAAGTGTGTGTGTGTGTGTGTGTGTGTGTGTGTGTGTGTGTGTGTGTGTGTGTGTGTGTGTGTGTGTGTGTGTGTGTGTGAAGGTATAATTGTTTTTGCATGTTGGTGAAGAACTTAATGTTTCGGAAGTGTATGATTTGGTGAGGAACTTACACACTTTGTCTACAGGGGGATCTGATATATTTCTACTCATCTTTGAAGAATTTTGTCGGTTTTATGTTAGTTAATAGCTTCAAAAATATATTGTACTTTAAAATTAGAAGGCTTTTCGTATGTTTGAAAAGATATATTAACATTTGTGTATAATGAATACGTCATGGCATCAGATTAAAATATATTAACTATTGTTTATAAACAGTATGTCTTTACACCACCTTGCAAAAAATATATGAACTATTTATTGTTAATCATTAGAACATGATATGTCTGTAGCTTCAAAAGATATCTTTACTATTATTTATAATTTATTCTTGTTAGTAAGGTACATAAAATGCTAGTTTTACTTATCCTATCTACGGTATGGTGAAGAAAATGCTGTTTGATAAATTTAGCCGACTGAGCAAGGAGTCCTTATTTAAAAACACTATTCTGGTGGGCTTCGTATCTTTATCTTTCTGGCACATGCGCACACATACATACAAACACACATATACCTATATACGTCTATAGTTTGGTATATAGTGATTGTGTTGTTGCACACTTATCGATATGGATTCGCAAATGCTTATGCATCAAATATACACACTTATCAACACATATACTTACATATGAACGCATTTGTGTAACTATATTTTATTATTTACATAGACACTTGAATAAATAAATTAAAAATACAAAAAAAAAAATCTAAGCTAATTGCCTAGCTTCTTTTAGTAGGTCACAAATATTTAAAAATTAAACACTCGCACACACTCAAATACTCACGGATTCACAAATTCACACTCTCTCAAACAGAGATACACAAACACACACACTTACATACACTCACACGTCCACCCACATGCTTATAAACTATATACTTACAATACATATTGATACAGTATATTTTTGTGCAGATATTCTACATAAATATTTATATTTTACAATTTTACACATACAGACACATGCTTATATACATATACATAATGTTTACATATTGTTACAGTATATTTTTCTGCAGTTATTCTACACATATATTTATATTTTACACATACACACACACACACACACACACACACACACACACACACACACACACACACACACATAAAATCACATACACGTACTCAATTTAATATCCATCTATCCGTTCGTCCATCCATCCATCCATCCTTATTTTTATTCTTACACTTAATTACTTACGCACAAACACACAAAAAATTCTAATGAAGGCCTAAATCAACACACATATTCTTGTTTAATAAAAGCTGAATTGAATCGTTGGTTGTTGAAAGCCGAGATCCTTAACAAGTTTATTGTGGAAAGGTGAATTGGTCGTGAATTTTTGCAGCAAGCATATTGAGTACTTTTCATCGGTAGAGATGAAACAAACAGAAAGAGCGAGTAGGAAAGTGAGAAATAGAGAGGCAAAATAAAAAAAAAAAATTCCGAAATAAATAAACAATTCAAAAACTAAAATCTTCAAAATGGGAGGCAAAAAACAGGCACGCTTGTTCTATCTTCGGATAGACAGTTAGACTTGCAAACGCACAGAGTAGAAAACTTTGATCTCAATCACAAAACGTCGGAGAGATGTCTACGCGCCTGAAAGCAAGTTGATTAAATTCAATTTGCCAAGCCAGACAAACGAGGGCTCTCACGCAAGCACACTGCAGCCCGAGCAGACACGGACATTGTAGCAATGAGCTCTGTTAGCAGCGCTTAGCGTTAGGACTTGGTACAAAGAATAAGCTATGACCTTGTTTACTCCGACATGTTACTTTCATTACCGTGAAACACGTGACTGCAAATCACTTGTTTGTAAAGTGTATGTATCAACACTAGCAATTAGGAGCTACGGCGACACAAATTACTGTTTAAAGAAATTAAGGGGAGAAAACCGAGAAGCGCAGATGGAGGCAGTATCAAGTTTTTCTTCTCAGTATCAAACAAAAAATCAAACAAAAATACACCATACAATCTTAAAATTATTTTTCTAAGTATCCTTAAAAATCCGAAACCAACTAAAAGAGCAAAATTAAAAAAAGAAGCAATATGTGTTTGAGATTGCTAAGGTCAAGGGAAGTAACATATTAATGTACAATAAGTTCATGAAATGATGTAAATATGTGTAAATGTTTGCGTGTGTTTTATTTTGTGTGTGATTGAAAGAAACATTTTTATTTATCTGACCAAATTTGACAGTGGAACTGCTAGGCATAAAATAAATGAAATTTAAATTAAATTTACAATAATCAAATCGTTTAATTCGCAAGCAAGCAAAAAGTCTTTCATACAGTTGTCCGCTTACTATGCGCACAAATAATTATAGAACAGTTGCAACGGTATTTCGTTTAGTAAATAAAGTTTCATTTTCCTTGCTATTATTTCGAGGAAAACTGAAGATGAATTTACTGTTGCAGTATTAACAACAAATCACCGCGCTTTCACATATTCACACGCACATACATATATACACGTAGGCCTACGTATACACACTTTTGTACCCTCCCCTCTCCATACATTTGCACTCGAACAGACAGAGTAGTTCACGGGCGCACACCATCCATAAACACACGTTCACCACCCAACTCGCAACCAGACTAATTACTCACTCACTTTATATCGCATTCATTTTGCAAATTGACTAGTGATATGACTCTGAGCTTATTATTATTCTTAAGCAAGGTCTAGCGACATCATTTCTTTCGTAATGACGTTAGTTTATGGGTCGAGCTGCAAACTGGTGCATCATGTCCGCACTAATTTCAGAGGAGATGATTCCGCACTAGTTCCAAACAGCAGGCTAACGCCTGATATCCTGAATATGACCGCCTGGCAGCCGTGTGTGTGCGCGCAAGTCCCGCGATTTCACTTCCTGATTTGCTTTCAAATTGGGCTGGCAAGCTGCAAGTCTGGCATTGTATTAAACGGTGCTTGAACTGTTTTAATTACGTACATTTTTTTCCTGCTATGCATACGTCATGGATCGGTTGTTAAGGAATTAAGCGCAATTGCTTTCGATGGAGAAGCGAACACTAGGGTGCGCGGGGTGGGGTGGGGTGGAGGGAAGGGATAAAATGTTGAGTGAGCAATATGGAGGTTTACAGCGAGCAAGCACGCGGTGACATACTAATGGACGAGCTTGAAAGACTTACTGTTTGAGTGACAGTTGTGGGGAGGGTGTCATACTAATGGACGAGCTTGAAAGACTTACTGTTTGAGTGACAGTTGTGGGGAGGGTGACATACTAATGGACGAGCTTGAAAGACTTACTGTTTGAGTGACAGTTGTGGGGAGGGTGACGTACTAATGGACGAGCTTGAAAGACTTACTGTTTGAGTGACAGTTGTGGGGAGGGTGACGTACTAATGGACGAGCTTGAAAGACTTACTGTTTGAGTGACAGTTGTGGGGAGGGTGACGTACTAATGGACGAGCTTGAAAGACTTACTGTTTGAGTGACAGTTGTGGGGAGGGTGACGTACTAATGGACGAGCTTGAAAGACTTACTGTTTGAGTGACAGTTGTGGGGAGGGTGACGTACTAATGGACGAGCTTGAAAGACTTACTGTTTGAGTGACAGTTGTGGGGAGGGTGACGTACTAATGGACGAGCTTGAAAGACTTACTGTTTGAGTGACAGTTGTGGGGAGGGTGACGTACTAATGGACGAGCTTGAAAGACTTACTGTTTGAGTGACAGTTGTGGGGAGGGTGACGTACTAATGGACGAGCTTGAAAGACTTACTGTTTGAGTGACAGTTGTGGGGAGGGTGACGTACTAATGGACGAGCTTGAAAGACTTACTGTTTGAGTGACAGTTGTGGGGAGGGTGACGTACTAATGGACGAGCTTGAAAGACTTACTGTTTGAGTGACAGTTGTGGGGAGGGTGACGTACTAATGGACGAGCTTGAAAGACTTACTGTTTGAGTGACAGTTGTGGGGAGGGTGACGTACTAATGGACGAGCTTGAAAGACTTACTGTTTGAGTGACAGTTGTGGGGAGGGTGACGTACTAATGGACGAGCTTGAAAGACTTACTGTTTGAGTGACAGTTATGGGGAGGGTGTCATACTGTTTGAACGACCCCTTTGGAAATGTATAACGAGTACCGCATCATAAGGAGTGCCCAAGGACGATTTACTCTGACAATTTAACAATTTATATTTTAAAATAGGGACAGGCAAATTTACTTTGTCACGTACACACCAATAACTAAACACTGCTTGAGAGCAAAAGCACACTATTCATATACATTTTTAGCTAAGAAATATCATTCACTAATCATTAACTGATAGCTAAGAAATACCATTCACTAATCATTAACTGATAGCTAAGAAATACCATTCACTAATCATTAACTGATAGCTAAGAAATACCATTCACTAATCATTAACTGATAGCTAAGAAATACCATTCACTAATCATTAACTGATAGCTAAGAAATACCATTCACTAATCATTAACTGATAGCTAAGAAATACCATTCACTAATCATTAACTGATAGCTAAGAAATACCATTCACTAATCATTGACTGATAGCTGAAAACCCCCACCATTTACTACAAATACCTGAGATTTAATAACACACTTCACTACATCATTATCTGTATATTACTTGAAAGCTAAATAAACACAATTCACTACACATTAATTAACAGTTAAATAAACACACAATTCACTACACATTAATTAACAGTCAAATAAACACAATTCACTACCCATTAATTGACATTAAATAAACACATTTCATTACACATTAATTAACAGTTAAATAAACACAATTCACTACCCATTAATTGATATTAAATTAACACATTTCACTAAACATGACCTCATTCCGTAAAACACACACTGAAGACCAATGTTCCCACTAAGGTGTGTGGCCGAGAAGCTCATTAGAAAATGCCGTGCAGCAGTTTCAAAATTCCGCACACAAGTTTTGGTAGCAAGCTCAAACAACCGCCAGTTCCGCGCACACAGGAAAAATATTAGAGGGAACGTTGACACTGAGTACACATTACTTGATTTCTAAATACGTCATTAACGACACATTACCCGAATTAAAAACCCATTAAATATGCATTACATCATCGCTAAAACGCAACATTCACAAAACTATTACCTTATGGCAAAAAATATATTATTGAGTACACATTACCCGACATCATAAAATGCTCACTAAATGTACAATTATGGAGTGCTAACAGTTAGAATGCTCACTAAATGTACAATTATGGAGTGCTAACAGTTTAATATACATTTATCGAGTGCTAACAGTTTACAGAATCATAATACACGTTGCATGTCAAAAAGAAAAGAAAACCCCCGAAACGAAGTGAAAATGCACAATTGCTGCAATATAAATTAAAGAAACAAAGTGAAAATGCACAAGTGATGCAGTAAATCTAGAGAAAGAAACAAAGTGAAAACGGTACTATTAGTGTAATATAAATTACAGAAAGACAATGGAAACTGTTCTATTTGTGTAATATAAATTATAGAAACAAAGTGAAAAATATACTATTAGTGTAATATAAATTATAGAAACAAAGTGAAAACTGTACTATTGGTGTAATATAAATTATAACAAAGTTAAAAATGTTCCAGTGATACAGTAAATCTACAGTAAATCTATTCATTTATTCTTTCTGTTACAGAAATTGGAGGAGAAATGCAAGTAGAAAAGACATTTAATCTAGTCATCGACACATTTCTTGCAATTATGCAATTCTTTATTTTAAAAAAATCAATTTCCAATTGTAAATGATAAACAATTGGATTCATCATCAATGGTCCCCCCCCAACCCCCCAAAAAAAAAACAAACTTTGCCTCTTATCATAAAAGGTTGATTAATTTAAATTGCATTTCCAAAGCTGTTTCATGGCGATCCGCTATGATTTGATAGCACTGGTTCCCGTTATGTGAGCAAAACATCTTCAAATAGTTCTCTCCCCCCGCCATTCCGATATACTCTTCTTTCCAGTCCAATAGTTATCTTTTTTCCAGTCACGAGGGGAGGCCTTTCATCAGGGGTCCGATTAGCATTTCGCTTCTTTTTCATGTCATACCAATTTCTACCGTTAAGTTCGTTAGAAGCAATCAATTGTCAATAAGGTAAAGTAAACCCTTGTCCTTTATTTAAAACACATTTAAAGTTTGAGTACCTCTTAAACGAAAAAGATGATGAATGTAGTGAATAACATATATAGAGAGAGAGAGTCAGACATAATTTTAGACATATTAAAAATACATATGATAGTGAGAGATTTAAACATTAAAAATTACTAATGTAACAGATATTTAAACGTATTATGAAATGACTAATGTAACAGAGATGTAAACATATTATGAAATGATTAATGTGATAGAGATTTAAACATTAAAAATGACTAATGTGACAGAGATTTCACATTAAGAATAACTAATATAAAAGAGATTAAAGCATTAAAAAGTACTAATATAACAGAGGTTTATATATATTATGAAATGACTAATGTGATAGAGATTTAAACATTAGAAAAGACTAATGTGATATAGTTTTAAACATATAAAAAATTACTAATATGAGAGACATTTAAATATTTTAAAAAAATTACATCTATTCGTAACCTGAGTTTTAAGCATTTTAGATTACAATATCCCTCACCTGTTGTGACATATCACCGACCGGCGAGGGAGAGGTAAATATGTAAAATGTCATTATTTGACATGTATTTAAACAAGTTAATGATATATACCACTAACTGGAAGTTTAATACATTCAATTATGTCTATATCTAACCTGATGCCTAGACACATTACATTACGTATGTAACTGATCTGATGTTTAAACACATTAAATGACGTATGTAACTGATCTGATGTTTAAACACATTAAATGACGTATTTATCTGATCTGATGTTTAAACACATTAAATGACATATTTATCTGATCTGATGTAAAAACACATTGAATGATAAATATCACTGGTCTGAGGTTTAAATTTATAACATCAAAATATATCCCTGATATTTGGTTTAAACACATTATACAAAATGCACTACTCATGGGACGTTTAAGCATATTAAATGACATCTATCCTTGAACGGATATTTGAACACAGTAAACACAAACACACACACACACATACACACCACATACACAGACACACTTCAATTAACCCATCATTTATAATAATAATAATAATAATATACAAAATGTGCTCTTCTCAGAAGAAATGGGGCATATATATAGTCTAATGTTAAATCTTAGTTCATTGATAAGCATTAATTTTAAATTGTTGTTCAAACCTTATATCATAAATAGATGTCATGTAATCTGTTCAACCCCAAAACAGAACGTACATCATTAGTATAATGTGATATCAGATAAGGACAGAAGTCAGTTGAGTCTTGAGATATGGGACAGAGGTCAATTAATATGTTTAAATAGATGCCCCTTGATGAGTTTGCACTTGCTCTACATTTGATATTATGAAAAGTGATGGGACGTGAAATTTGTCAAGTATGTTATATTTCATAGGGCCAAGAATAAGGAGATGATAAATTAAAGAGATTAAAGCATTAAAAAGTCACATGGGCTTTTCTTGGAGGTGCACCGGAGCAGGCCAAAAATAGACTTCACCCCTTGCATCTCTAACTTCAGCTCGGGGTCGGCTTGTAACGAGCCTCCCGTTTTGTGACATCTGGTTCGCGATAAAAGTCTTGTGTCAAACTTTGATGCTACTACACAGGTGAAGTCACATCGGTTCTTGGTTGACATCTGGTTCGTCCATTTATTCACACCGTATTTTCAATTTGAACAGTCGCTTAACTGCATTTTGATTAACCAGACTAGGGCAATCAGCCGGACCGTATAGCAACTGTTTCGGAGAACATGTACGTACCCCAAAATATAGTTACAAGATGACATGTGTGAATAAGTGCATGTATAACACTTAATATATTAATTTGTCTAATAATCTGAAAAAAATTCTTGACACGGGCAAATGGTCCTTTGGTGCAGATATTGCCATAGACACGTACACCAGGTGGAAAGGCCAAAGGAAGGAAACAGTCTGGCTGGCAGGTGACTTTGTGATTCAGTACTCTTATGTGTTACATTTACGGTGTTAATGGTGGAGCTAAAATTAAATAGCAATTGAGTTAGTTAATATAACATTATTAAAATTATAACAATTTATTGTTATAAACAGTTGATTTAATTTCTATAAATCTAATTATTTATATTTATTTATTATCCATTATTCCACGCTAACAAAAATAATATAAAATAATATTTATAAATAGCGTTTACTTCGTATAATGCTAAGAACTCTCACTGATAAACGATATGTAGGTCTAATTAATGAACTAATATTTTAGGTTACTTACAACTGTAGAATTAACATAATAAAGCACAATCACAATTCAATTCGTGTGTGAGATCATAATCAGACTGAATGTATAAATATAGTTTTCAATTTAATGAAAAACAAATCTTCACTTTCCCCACTAGTGGTACTTTCCCTTCCTGAACATGAACCTATCCGTTGCACATGCGCTCATCTACGATATCAGCGAAAGTTGGAAGCAGCAACTCATCTCAAGCAACAGAAAAGCATTGGGCAATAGTGTTTCTAGAGCAACGTTAGAAACAACAGCCAATGGCCGGCAGCTTTTATACAGAGATATCTATCCAAACAAAACAATCAGTATTTAATGTGTATTCCTCATCGTGGTTCAAATCGTTGTGTTTTAGTTTTTAATTTGTTTTTCAACCATCAAGGTTTGCAGTCAAATACACATAGAAAAATAAAGATAATATTGTTTCCACTTCAGCTCCTATCTTGATAAAAAAGAAGGCAAACGCAGATAACGTCTGTGGCAGTCACTGGTTAATTACATAATTATACAGGGAAACGAGGCTATTTGATGGAGCGCAGCTGTGTTGTCCGAAAACTCAAGACGAAGCAAAATACTGCTTTCTGTGCGCGAGACAGACGACAATTTCAAATGACTGTGATTCTTAAAAAGTTTGAATTTGTGCTTCCAGAAGTTATGGAGCGCCTGCTTGTTCTCGCCGTCTTTTATAACCACACAACTATCTATCTATCTATCTATCTATCTATCTATCTATCTATCTATCTATCTATCTATCTATCTATCTATCTATCTATCTATCTATCTATCTATCTATCTATCTATATATCTATCTATCTATCTATCTATCTATCTGTCTGTCTGTCAATCCGTCCGTCCATCCATCCATCCATCTGTCTGTCTGTCTGTCCGTCCATCCATCCATCCATCTATCTGTCAGTCTGTCTATCACACACACACACACACACACACACACACACACACACACACACACACACACACACACACACACACACACACACACACTATAATGCAATTGGTTTTACAAGTTCCGAGAAAGAAAAGAAAAAGAAGAGAGAATGAAATAAAAATGAAAGAATTATTAAAATGGTGCCTGACACTTTCTCAAGCTACGTATACTTATGGTGAATGTAAAACCTGTTTCAAACACACTTAGCTAAATAAAGTTTAAACACGCTAAAGAAATTTAAACAAATTTAAACTGAGACTCACACCGACAGGCAATATAGCTACCAAATAAAGTTCTATTTAGAAAGAAAAACTTTCGATTGAATCACCCTCCAACTGACAAACTAAATTTTGCAGACGACAATTAGAATTGTAATACAAGTCATCCAAAAAAAATGCTAGCTTTACTCAAATTCATGTGTAGTATAAAAGATCCAAACTGGGTCATGTCTCTGAGTGCTGAAGAGATAGATCTAAAGTAATTTGCTTTTGTCTAGGTTAAAATGACATTTCTGTCCGTAGTACAAAACAAAAATCTTCAATCTATGCACAGAAATAATGTGCGAGGCATGCAAGGCGGTGTGAACTTCAAGGTGAAAGCTCGAATATAAAAGTATTCAAGTGACACAACTCAAGTGCATTAACTTAAGTGGCATACTTTGATGGTTTTTACACAAAACCTGCTACCAAGATGAAAGTCTTATATCTAAGTACTGAAGTTAAAATGTCAAAGTAGATTCAAATTTTGCTGGCTCTGCATAAGGCTCTTTGTAGTATAAGCTGAAAGCCTGTGTATGAAACTGTTGATTTTACAGTCTTGAAGTAGGCTTGGTTCTTGGATGGATCCATAAAGCAACTCTTACTACACGATAAAAGTCTTGTGTCAAACTTTGATGCTACTACACAGGTGAAGTCACATCGGTTCTTGGTTGACTTCATAAAGCCGTGTGTTGTACACACGAAAGACTTGTATCTATGTACTGAAGTTACATTTTTAGATGTTGGTTTCTCCAAGAAACCGCATATAGTAAAAGAGTGACAACCAAGTGTCTAATTACTGTTACTATATAAAATAATACTTTGATCATTATTAGTTCCAGAAAAAACTACGCATTGTATAAGACAGAAGTCTTAGTAGTAAAAGTACTGAACTTACAGGATTGAAGTGTCATGGGTTTTTGTCTGGTTACATGAAACATGTAGTGTATGACTTAAGGACTGATTACAGGCTTGAAGTGACAAGGGTTTTTGTCTGGTTACATAAAACATGTAGTGTATGACAAGGATAGAAATTACAGACCTGAAGTAACATTGCTATATATCTGGATTCCACGAATGCCAAGCGAGTACAAGTAGGTGTCGAAGATATGAAGTAATATTGGATCTTAACTGATTCCACACAAGACCTCGTTTACTCAAATCGTATATCTAAACTGAAGTTACAGATTCGAAATAATATTGGATCTTAATTGTTTCCACGAAAGGCCTCGTTCACTACAAGATGAAAATTGTATATCTTAATTGAAGTTACAGATTTGAGGTAACGCTGGATCCTAACTGTTTCCACAAAAAGCCGTGTTTACTACAAGATGAAAATTGTATATCTAACCTGAAGTTACAGATTTGAGGTAACGCTGGATCTTAACTGTTTCCACAACAAGCCGTGTTTACTACAAGATGAAAATTGTATTTCTAAATTAGTTACAAATCTGAACTAACATGGAGTTCTTGGCTGTTTTTACCATGTGACACGAAAGACATATAGTTTTAACCATTTTATTCCCTTTCTACTGATTAAAGTTTACAAATTATATTTTCCACTGATTAAAGTTTACAATCGGTTTTTGAATGATTAATGTTTACAATCTCTGTTTCCCACTGATTACAGTTCACAGTCGATTAACGTTTACAATATATTTTTTTACACTGAAAACGTATTCTGACTCTTTACAATTCTTAAAGTTTACATTTTCAATCTTTACTCTGATCAAAGTTTACAGTATGACATTTAACACTTCTCAAAGTTTACATTCTCATTCTTTACTCTCATGAAAGTTTACATTCTCAACATTTACTCTGATCAAGTTTACATTAGATTTAAAAGTGCCCAGGTTTACTGCCAGACTTTCAGATTAAACGTCTTTGATTAATGCTTAGTATCCGAGACTTTGGAATCTCTTTCACCCGATTGCAATTTATAGTCTGACACTTTCAAATCTATCCACAGTAAACTGTCAATCGGGTATTTTCTGGACGATTTCACAGGTTAAATTTGAAAATCTTCAACTCTTTTATTTTTTTTTTTGCACACATTAAAACTAACAATCTTGCACTTTGCATTTTTATTCAGCAGTTTATACACTCTCTGATGTCTTTCAGCTTGAAAGTTTATTGTTTCACACTTTCTGTGTTATGTTACTGACCCCAAGCCACGTTCTCTGCTTCTGAGAAAAATATTATCGCAAATCTAGTCATGTGATAAGAATGTACAGACCAAGTGACCATGAGTTAGTGGAGCAGTCCGGCTGAATGTTAAATTATAATACTATTAATATATTATTTATATTTATAAGACTGCTTATATAAAACTTACAATTGTATTTCTGTCTTATGCATGTGCAAAATATAAGAAATAATGTTTCGTGTGTAACGCAAGCACACTTATGTGGACGTAATAATGTTTCGTGTGTAACGCAAGCACACTTATGTGGACGTAATAATGTTTCGTGTGTAACGCAAGCACACTTATGTGGACGTAATAATGTTTCGTGTGTAACGCAAACACTCATTTGTGGAAGTAATAATGTTTCGTGTGTAACGCAAGCACACTTATGTGGACGTAATAATGTATTGTGTGCAACGCAAACACGCATTTGTGGACGTATGGATGAGTTTTTCTTGATTATGCTAACACGTTCCTAATTGTGAGAAAATCTGCATACTTTGTAAGGGGAAGACAAATGCTATATTTTCTAATTGGTTCTACGACAAGGCATTGTTGGAAGGTAGGGGCTTGAAGCAAAAGCTTGATTTCGACAGAATTAGATATATTTATCACAACGACACTAGATAATAAGTAAAAACACGAACTAACTATGGCTCAACAAATCAAGCCGTGAGCTATACCCCCCTGGCCAACAACCATCACAAGCGTCAGATTCCTGTCTCCGTAAACCAGCATTAAATTCTCTTTACGTCGGATCAGGGACTCACATTTCATATTCAAGGTTTCGCGGGAGCATGATACATTGTTGGCAGTTGACTACATCGAAAAGGACAATTACAATGGGAGTTATATTTGTTTGGGCGCCGGAGAGACGCACAACATGATACGTAACAAGCATCCATCTAGTGTGTGTGTGTGTGTGTGTGTGTGTGTGTGTGTGTGTGTGTGTGTGTGTGTGTGTGTGTGTGTGTGAGTGTGTGTGTGTGTGTGTGTGTGTGTGTGTGCGTGTGTGTGTGTGTGTGTGTGTGTTTCCACGAACTTTAGAAGCATCATGTTTTGATTCAGACGTCATCAAACAAGAATACGAAACTCCACACTGGTTCCCTCGGTACAGAGTTTGTGACAAGCAAACGACAGCCAGTATGCGTGACTGTCACGTCACGTGTTCCTCTCGATATGACAGGAAATACCCTCCGAAGAAAATCCCGTTCCCTTGGTGAAATCGATTTTGTCAACAGAGATGATACCCAACAACTTGCCAGATTGTTTACTAAGTTAAAGCCCTCGCGAAATATGGCAACGTCTTGCTGTTTTACTTAACCTGCTTGTTCCGCGATAAACAAAAACTAAAACCAGACGGAAGTGACACGTCACTACGGACCTTTCGACTGTTTATGAAAAATAGCACCGTGAGATGGGTATGTCTCTATAATTTGGTGACATTACAAAATAATGTTTCAGTGGAACGTTTTAGCAGGCAAGACTTGATGACAAGACGGCCATTTATTAACGTGTTTTCTTCTTACAACAGTGGGCGTTAACGAAAGAAGACAAATGGACGTACTTCTTCGAAACAGTCTAAGAATGACGGCTAATGAGCGGTTATGTCTTCTTGGTTGATCTTCCATTATAAAATTAGACATTGCAGTAAAATGTATTGATTGGTCATTAAATGGTCTTCGTTCATTTGCATCCCCAGGAACTGCAACAACCCCGTATACCTACGTCAAGTTATAAGACACTCATAAATGATAATATAATATATTCAAAATATGTTTATACGTATTATTGAAATTAATATGAAATCGATTTTATGTGCATATTTTTATTATCGTGTACATTTTGCCTATAATAACAATAATAATAATAAGAAGAAGAAAGTGTAGCTGTAGCAGTCTGTCTGTAATATTGTTTACGGCATTTGTCTAGAGATAAGAAACAATGCATTTGTCTAGAGATAAGAAACATAATGCATTTGTCTAGAGATAAGAAACATAATGCATTTGTCTAGAGATAAGAAACATAATGCATTTGTCTAGAGATAAGAAACATAATGCATTTGTCTAGAGATAAGAAACAATGCATTTGTCTAGAGATAAGAAACATAATGCATTTGTCTAGAGATAAGAAACATAATGCATTTGTCTAGAGATAAGAAACATATAATGCATTTGCCGATACATGCTAAACATGGAGTGTAATATATTTCCAGATACATACTAAGCATTCCATATAATGCACTTGCCGATAAGTAACAAACTTGCAGTGTAATGCACTTGCCTGTAGGTAACAACTATGCAGTGTAGTGCACTTTTCGATAGGCAAGAGACCTGCGGTATAATACACTTGCCAATAGATAATATACACACAGTGAACTGCTTTTGCGCATAATTAAATAATGTAAACGTAATTGCCTATAAGAATACTTTATCACTGCATCTGCTTTGAAACAGCATAGCATTATTGTATTTAATTATACAATGCGATAAGTCATACATAATTGTATGTACTTATTACTATGAAACAATAGTATTTGGTGTAATTACCATAGTAAAGATTTAGAATACTGAGTGTGTGACTATGTACGTCATTTGTGATAATATTAAATATATGTACATGTTTAGATTCAAAATGCAGAAAATTTATTCAGTTTATTTTCCTGATTATATTTAAGAAATATATTGCTTTTAAAATAGCATTTTTACCTGCTGCTAGTAACGTTCTGTTTTCGCTAAAATATATTTAATGTTTATAAACAAATAAATGATATTCACCGTTATAATACAAGAAACAGAATTACTGCAGACATGCACTAGTATCTGGGAGTAAGAGTGGGACCTCTGTATCACCACAGATACATTTAGAACTATTCGGGACTCAGCAGGAAGCTCTCTGTATCACTAAACAGACTTGCACATATTTCTGGGACTCAGCAGGAAGTCCTCTGTATCACTAAACAGACTTGCACAGATTTCTGGGACTCAGCAGGAAGCCCACTGTATCACCAAACAGACTAGTGGGTACGTGAGAAAATTAATCGTTAAGATATTTTTGTTTCCCCATTTGGGTTTGGTACACATAAACACGCGCAAAATACATAGTGATAAATATATTTGTGAAAATAATAAGAAATAACCGTTTATTACGAATATGTAATGATAAGGAAATAAGCTGACTGATAATATTTCACAACTGTAAAATGCAATTCTACAGATATTCAAGAATGGCACTGATACCTTTTACTGATATGTATGAATACCAATGACAGTGTGTTATTAGGATAGTCTTGAATATCACTGTAGTATTAAGATATTCATGAATATCACTGACACAAAGTTATTGGATAGTCATGAATACCACTGACATTATGTTATTAAAATATTCATGAATACCAACGATAGTATGTCATCAGGATAGTCTTGAATATCACTGATAGTATGTCATTAGGATAGTCTTGAATATCACTGATAGTATGTCATTATAGTATGTTATTAGGATAGTCTTGACTATCACTGATAGTATGTCATTAGGATAGACTTGACTATACTGATAGTATGTCATTAGGATAGTCTTGACTATCACTTATAGTATGTCATTAGGATAGTCTTGAATATCACTGATAGTATGTCATTAGGATAGTCTTGACTATCACTGATAATATGTCATTAGGATAGTCTTGACTATCACTGATAGTATGTCATTAGGATAGTCTTGACTATCACTGATAGTATGTCATTAGGATAGTCTTGACTATCACTGATAGTATGTCATTAGGATAGTCTTGACTATCACTGTTATTAAGATATTCACGAATACCACTGACATCTTCGGATGCAAAGAATGGAAAAGTAAGAATTGCAATTGTACATCTTCCCCATGAGACCTGAATATGTATTTATGTTACATTTACTGTGATGTATTTATGTTACATTTACTGTGATGTATTTATGTTACATTTAGTGTGATGTATTTATGTTACATTTAGTGTGATGTATTTATGTTACATTTACTGTGATGTATTTATGTTACATTTACTGTGATGTATTTATGTTACATTTACTGTGATGTATTTATGTTACATTTACTATGATGCATTTGAAGAGATTTCCAGAGTGAAAAAAAAATCATGAATTGCCAGTTATTAATATAACGTTCGTCCTGGACCGTGTGGGGTTCATTCAGGCTTTGGTTTGATTAATATATTAGTAAACAGAACTCAGTGGTGCAGTAATGCTTTGCACGAATTCACCTCTTACATTTCACCATTGTCACCATTTCGATTGTTTGTGATCTGGCGTGAATCTCATGGAAGTTAAATCCTATGAAACAGCTTGATTTCGACCGACGCTTATTATTTGGCCTCCTCTTTACTGGCTGAGGATTTCTGCATTTAGTTGATGATTGATCATTGATAAAGACGACAACTTTTACATTTAGTTGATGATTGATCATTGATAAAGACGACAACTTTTACATTTAGTTGATGACTGATCATTGATAAAGACGACAACTTTTACATTTAGTTGATGATTGATCATTGATAAAGACGACAACTTTTACATTTAGTTGATGACTGATCATTGATAAAGACGACAACTTTTACATTTAGTTGATGACTGATCATTGATAAAGACGACAACTTTTACATTTAGTTGTTGATTGATCATTGATAACGACGACAACTTTTACATTTAGTTGATGATTGATCACTGATAACGACGACAACTTTTACTTTTAGTTGATGATTGATTATTGCTAACGACAACTTTTAATAGGAGTAAAAAAAACGGCACTATTTCAATTCAAAGACCATCTGAATCTTAAAAATTGTATTAAAAAAGAATTAAACATTAGATAGTGCGGGCCGTGCTGCCTCAAGCACCATATTTCAATAAGTACAAGAATGAAAAGTCCAATGTCTTTTGTCAATACTGGCAGATCTGGAGATTTGAGAAATCCCCATGTGTACTGTAGTCCCAAGATATGGACACAAAGTTTCTTGCAATTTGATTGGATGAGCATCTGAAGGAATTTCTTAGAGCTGCCCTCCTGGGAAATCAGGAAAACCGCTCGCTGAGTTACCTGTATTGCGTGTGCTCTTTGTCCAAGAATGCCTTTGGTGACTGGCGTGGTGTATTGGCTTTTTGAGGTGCGCTTAGACATTCAAAGACTGTTTAAGAGTGCCCAGACCCTCGCTCGCATGCGGATTAAACGATTGCAACTTCTCTCATTAGCTCATGCCTTGGCAATGGCGGATTCGCTTTATTCTGAGGGGGGGGGGTAAGGGCGGAAGTAGCGTGCGCCTGTGTGTTCTCGTTTCAATCGTTCACAAACACTTTTTTTTTCAGAGATTGTTATAGTTGCCTCCCTTTTCTTTCCTTTCAGAATTACTGATATTCTTCTTTGTTAGAGTGCATGTCATTTGAAAGTTCTCCATGGGGAAATTATCCCCCCCGAAGCTCTATATCTGTATCAATATGATTTGCGGACGTGTCGTACGTATTCTAATTTCCTTTAAGTGACTTGCAGGTCACGACTATTATTAAGTCACATCAGAGATGGTTTAGAAACACTAAAAATTTTGGTTCTACAGAATTTTCTATAAACTAAAACAATATTGTTTAATTTGTTGTTGACATTTGTAAAAGTAAGTTGTTATGGTCTAAACCTGTTCAGACTAAATGTTTGAATGTTTGTAAAACGAAAACTACCCCAACTGTTAATATCATAAACATCACACACTCCAGTAGCAACGACAATTATCATAATGTCGAATGGAAGGAAAGAAGAGAGTGGTGCCCAGAAGTGCAATTTGGGTAAATCGAAATGCTGTCCAGTAGAGCTGTTTATTGCATATAGACTCTAGTGATAGCAGATGACATGACGGTGTTCGGACCAAAGTGCCAGACAATAAACACATTAGATACATATTTTATTTTAGCAGCGTACAGTGAGACAAACATGGAGTTTGTGCAGAATAATGCATATTGAAATTTCATTTTAGATAACAGTAGTAGTATTGGAAAGGCAGCAATTCACATCCTAAAATCCCTCAAGGACTTAATTTGAAATTATGGGTCTTGAACCTGTGATCCCAAACCTCAACACAAAATCACCACCACCACCACCACCACCATCACCACCACCACCACCACTACCATCACCACCATCACCACCATCATCACCACCACCATCACCACCACCACCACCACCATCATCACCACCATCACCACCACCACCACCACCACCATCACCACCACCATCACCACCACCATCACCCAATTCGAAAACCCGAATCAATCACAATTAAAGGTTAAGCAGTCTTTCTATTGTCTAGATTTACATAGTACATTTATGTGCAGTACCAGGAGAGGACACACACACAGACACACCCCCCAACCCCCCTCACACACATACACCACACACACACCACACACACACACCACACACACACACACACACACACACACACACACACACATACTTAAATAAGTTTATACAGACATATATGAAAACGATTAGACGACTAGATGTATAGTGACAGCTGAAAAGAACTAATGCTGATCTATGTCTGTGCAAGAAATCAACCTACTTGGTAAACAAAAATGTCGAGTAAAAAAAGAAAATTCAGACAAAGATGGTCCTTGCGACGCAGCTGGCTGTTCATCTCCTTGTGAGTTAACTCACTTCTGTTTGTCAAGGACTGTAAGCCGGTTTACTCGTCTGCTACAAAATGTTAGTTCAGCGACTGATGACTGATGACTGATGACAATGAAGAAAGATGAAAATAATTAACGTTTTACTGGAAAATGATTATCCACAAAACTCAGCATCATGTCAGGATTTCTTTCACTCTCTGTTTACAAATCCATTTCTTTCAATGTCTATTTACAAATCCATTTATTTCACTGTCTGTTTACAAATCCCATTTCTTTCTAGTTTAAAAGCAAATACCATTTTTATTTTATTTAATTAGAAATTTATTATTTGTTACTATCTGTTAAGAACTAATATTGTTTTAGGTCGCTTTACAAATACGTTTCCTTTAAACAACTTACACATAGTTTTTCTTTTTCCTTTAAACAACACCTATACGTAGTTTTCTTGTTTCCTTTTTCCTAAGTCATTTCCCATCTATTAGATATACTCTTTTTCAATTCAAGTATATTTCCAAGTCTATTTCACATAGGTATTTGTTTCATGTCAATTTATAAATACATTAATAATAATTTCTTTACAAATCTTTCTATTGAAAGAATATTTACGTATTTCAAGTTTATTTACAAACCATTCTACTTATTGACAACTATTAGTTTAGTCTCTGATTCAAACTATTTTACAAATATTTTATTTTAAATTTACACTACAACTGCCACGCGGTCAGCTTTTCAATAAAATCTATTTATAATACTATTATTTTTTTCAGTCTATTTAATTTTGTCACTGTCATTTTCATATGCATTTTTTAAACATTCCATTTATATATATATTCTTCTTGCGGCTTATTGACAAATTAATCTGTATATGTGCAAAAAGTCTATGTAGTGTTACATAAGCATAGCTTAACACAGACACACAAACTACATTTACTATGCAGTTGTATATCAGCAACGATTCGAATTCTGAAGAGAATGATACACACACACACACACACACACACACACACACACACACACACACACACACACACACACACACACACACACACACACACACACACACGTTCATATTTGCACAAATTGTATTGAACCATTTAAAAGTCAGTTCTATATGGAAACAAGAAGTAAACTCTTTTTTCTCATTTTAATTTCTTACTCTCATTGGCAAAGCTGTAATAAAATTTGTGAAATATGAAAGAAGCAAGAGAGACAGGAACAGTGAATGTATGTTTATGTGTGTGTGTGTGTGTGTGTGTGTGTGTGTGTGTGTGTGTGTGTGTGTGTGTGTGTGTGTGTGTGCGTGCATGTGTATGTTTCATTGTGCACGGTATTGATTTGCAGTTTAAGGTTAGGAATTTGTTTCAGAAAATATATCTTTACAAAATACAAGCATACATTACCGACACACACACACACACACACACACACACACACACACACACACACACACACACACACACACAATGTCGTACACTTACTGACATTCATTGGCTTACACACGTACACAGACATATACGCACCTACAGACTTATACAACCACATTTAGAAATAAACACACACTCAAACATATACGCATTCAGATATATATACACCCACGTACAGACATTTACAACCACGAATTAACAATAGCTACTGGCAGGCACTCCTAAACTGACATGAATCCCCAAATGGTAAACATGTAAACACTCCTACGTTCTCATGTACAGCCACTAACACTCGGCCACTGACTTACAAATCACTGACCAACACAGACTTTAATTCATACAATGACACACGCGCATGCTGACATACGCATATACCGACACATATGCAAACGTACATACAAACACATAAACGTACAACCAGAATTTACACACATATTCCTTGACATACTTGTTGCCTTACACATGCTCAAAGAATACGTAATAGAACAAGCACTGTCTCTCTCACTCTTATGCACATTCACATACACACTCACACATACACACACACATATGCACACTGAAGTACAGCACCAAGAGCGCGCAAATACTCTCAAACACATGTAGGAACAATAATATTACACTGAAACACATGTAGGAACAAGAATATTACACTCAAACACATGTAGGGACAAGAATATTACACTCAAACACATGTAGGAACAAGAATATTACACTGAAACACATGTAGGAACAAGAATATTACACTGAAATACATGTAGGAACAATAATATTACACTAAAACACATGTAGGAACAAGAATATTACATTCAAACAGCTCTGGCAACCCACCTGCCAATCACTCGTTTACCGCAATCCACAGACATTTCATGACTTTCCCTAAATTAGTGAAAAATCAGTCACGTAGCAGTAATTTAAATTAAACCATACAAAAGAATGTTCTAGGGGAGAGAAATGCATTTCAAACGCCGTAGATGAAACATTTAAATACTCTGCATGGAGATTCCGTATTCATGACCACAAGATTCGTCTTTAAAGAACTTTCAGTCACATACGAACGTTAATTACTTTTTAAATGCATAGAAAGTAGTACATATAATTATATTTTGCTTACTTTTTTTTAGGGGGATAACTGTGTGTGTGTGTTTGTGTGTGTGTGTGTGTGTGTGTGTGTGTGTGTGTGTGTGTGTGTGTGTGTACCTGTGCATGTGCATGTTTGCTACATGGTTACAGTGGCTTACACATGTATTAACCAATCAAGGGCATATTATCATAGAAACTCCCCAGTATGGAGAGTCCTAATATTTAAAATAGAATAGTTCTACTTACATTCACTCTTAGGGAGAAGTTTGTAAATATGAGGAATTAACTCCCTTTTTTCTTAAGAACAAATGCAACTACATAATGTCCTACATATAATTTAACAAGGAAATGCTGTTGGAATAACACTTCCTTCCTTCCTTCCTTTCTTCCTTCCTTCTATTCCTTCCTTCCTTCCTTTCCTCCTTTCCTTCCTTCTCCCCTTCCTTCCTTCCTCCGTTCCTTCCTTCGTTCGTTCTTCGTTCCTTCGTTCGTTCGTTCGTTTGTTCGTTCGTTCGTTCGTTCGTTCGTTCCTTCCTTTTTTTCCTTTTTTCCTTCCGAGCCTTGTTTTCCAATGTTGGCAAATAAGTTCCATTCGTTCATTCTTTCTATCTCTAAATTTTCATTCGTTCGTTGCTGTTTTTTGTTTGTTTTTCGTGTTTATTCATTTGTTGTCGTTTTTCATATTTTATTAATTATTAGTGAAACATAAAATTAAACATGTCAAAACAAGGCCGAAGATATAAAAAATATATTTAGCAAAACCTGATGTTATTATAGCAATTCATTTCTTTTATCACTATATTTAATGTGTTCCTATCTTTAAGAAGTTTATTTTATTTATTTAAGAGCGCCCTATGTTTTGACGTCTGAGATTTCCGGCACTTAACGTACATTAATAAAGTTTATTAGATAAAATCTCAGTTAATGAATGCAGAAAATGTGTTTTGCTTTAAAAATATCTTACTTTTCTCAAAAACAAAAATTAGACAAGAAAAGTACACGTGCAATTAATATTTTCACTCACGTCATGTAATACATATTTAGTTTTGTTCATTTCCATTTTGTTCATTTCTCGCCATTTGTCACCGTTCTCTAATTAATTCAGAGTAAATTGCACGAAAAAAACAAACAACCAAAGAACCCCAAGAAATAAACACGGCAAATATCGTCATGTAATATGTTTGTAATGAATTTTAATGTCTCATTTGATTGAGCTCTTCCCTCGAGCAACTGAAGGAAAATAATGATCAGATATTATGAAAATTAATAACATACTTTTTTTTTCTAATTTACTGACGAGTGTCACCCGTTCCATCTGTCCTCTCAAAGCGGCGCACATGTTGAAACACGGAGCATCGATTGCTAGTTCCCTTGGCGATAATTAAAAAAAAAATCTTTTAGCTTAACTTTTTCAAAGACCACGTGAGGAAAAAAAGTCACCTGCTTCCGTTTCCTGGTCATGAAAGAGTTAATGCTCTAGAATGATGATTTTGTAGGGGCTATTTAAGAAAAAAAACCCACAGCGATCAGATATATGAAAAGTTAATATAGTCTCTATTTGTTTTATATTTTTATGTGAACAATCATAAGCACGCACGCACAGACACAGGTGTTTATATCTTCGAAGAGTTTTGTTATCTGATTTTAGATTTAAAGAGAATGTAAAAATATCTAAACAAATAATTCCCCGCCACCCACCACCTCCCACAAATCGGATCAAAACTTTTCCACATAAGACTTTTATTTAAAACACTTTTCTTAATTAATATGAGTTTCATTTTTATTCTTATCAGATGGTATTAGAGACTATAAATTTGTTTTTCAGTTTTGTGAAATATAAGATGTTCTAGATAAGATGTTCAAGAGCAATGCATTTGATACCAATTAAAACTAAAAACCTTCGCTGGCAATCTACAGGTGGCACGTGCAAACAAAAAGAAGTAATGACGTCACTAAAGGACGACCTAAATCCAAACGGAAGATTGCACTGCAGAAAAGTACACTTGTACTAATCATGTACACGTCAAATTGCAATTAAGAAGTACGCTTAACTTGAACCGAACATCGTGTGACCCTACATCGCTCGCCGTTTATCTTTACTTCATAATACCTGAATTAATTTTAAAAATACCCCCTAAAATAGCGTCACTAGATTGGACCTCATAAAGATTGATACTTACATATTGTATAGTAGGTCACATGACCCCATTTAATAGCGTCACTAGGTTAGACCTAAAAATGTGATATACTATATAGTAGGTCACATAACCCCTTAAAATAACGTCACTAGACATAAACCCTTAGGTTGGACCTAAACGTGATAGTTACATATTATATAGTACGTCACATCAACCCAGAAAATAATGTCACTAGGTTGGGCATTAAAATAAGTGATACTTAACATATTATATAGTACGTCACATCAACCCAGAAAATAATGTCACTAGGTTGGGCATTAAAATAAGTGATACTTAACATATTTATATAGTACGTCACATCAACCCAGAAAATAATGTCACTAGGTTGGGCATTAAAATAAGTGATACTTAACATATTATATAGTACGTCACATCAACCCAGAAAATAATGTCACTAGGTTGAGCATTAAAATAAGTGATACTTAACATATTATATAGTACGTCGCCAAAACCACATAAAATGATGTCACTTGACTGAAATGATGTCACTTGACTGAATCCTAGAAAACAATTATATGTTTAAACAATTTTATATAGTATGAGAATTAACGCTCGTATTCAAAATATCCACAGAGCAAGTTCAAGGTCTTCGGAACTAGAGCGTCTTTAAGCTCGTTTTTTGGTATTTGTGAAATTTCTCTCTCTCTCTCTCTCTCTCTCTCTCTCTCTCTCTCTCTCTCTCTCTCTCTCTCTCTCTCTCTCTCTCTCTCTCCATAATATATACACACGTTCCTACGCACACAAAACGCACAAGTGAATATATTTATATGTATGTTGTATTGTTTGAATTACTAAAGAATACGTATTATTATGAAGGATAAGTATACCCCATTGGGGTGGATGATAATTGCCTGCATACATTGCTGATGGGGAAATTCGACATCACTGTTTTTTTTGTGGAAAACCTTAGGCTATGCTTCAATCAGGCATACGGCAAGCTTTGCAGGACCGCAGGACACGTTTATGAAGTATGCTGTTGCAAGTAAAGTACTAATTATGGCGTGTCGCGTCTCATTATTTCCATGGTCGTCTACTAACTTCTCCCGTCGCTCGTGATTTGTTTATCAGTAGACGGCATCAGTTCTTAGCCTGCAGCACAGCCGTCAACAAATTTGAAGTCTTTTTACAACTTACTTCGCCCAAGTCAGCCAGCGCTTAAGTGGCAGCTAAGATTATGGCGAATAACACTTGTTTCACATATTGGGAAAAGGATTAATGTCATCACACGTTGTGGAAGGAGGAGTAAATGTTATAAAACGTGAACCACAGTTTAGAAAAGAGAAATAACATTATCACAAGTAAATCACATTTGGAAAAGAGCACAAATGCCACCACAAGTTATTCACAGTTGGGAAAAGAGGAGTATTGTCATCACAAGTGTTTCACATTTTGGGAAAGTAGGAATACTGTCATTGCACATGATTCACAGATTGTCATCGCAATTTGGGAAAAAGGAGTAATTTCATCGCGTTTGATTCACAGATTGGGAAGAAAAGAGGAGTTAAAAGAGGTGTATCGTCATCGCAGTAGGAATGAAAAGTAATGTCAATGATGAAAAAGGACAATAGCACTGTATACATTTCTTTGCACTAAATTAAGAAGCAAACATTTAAAAGAAATAAGACATTACATCTACTAATATCATTAATGGATAAAATGCTTATCTCGACAGATATTAAAAGCTATGTAACCCGAGATTAATATTAAAGCTACAGAAAATTGTATTTTTTACTTTGTAGGTATGCTTCTATTTATTTGTTTATTTATTAAAGTAAAAATAATTGTTTAATTTGTTTATTTATTAAAGTAGGGACAATTGTATGTATTTGTTTATTTATTTAAGTAGGAAACACTGCATTTATTTGTTTATTTAAAGCGATGAAAACAAGTCATGAAAGGTGCAATGTGAAATTGCTTCTGATACACTGATACGTGACATTTGAGCTCTCACTCAGGGCTGCAAGATATCGTACGGATACAAACATTTATTTCAGATTTATTCTTAACGGGAAACGCCTGTGGTAGTCATTTTAGGATACCCACCCCATTCCCATATAATTTATATTAAAATCTAAAACATCTGAAGTAGATTGAAATATTTTTTTTTCAAGATCAATAGTAGAGGCTCTGAACTGTTTTAGAAGTTTCATTTCTCTTATCTAAATAATGATACAACAGGCACTACAAATCAATTTTAACAAAATTCTAAACTTATCAAGGTTATTCCAGATGGTGTACAAATAGTCATCAACTATTTATTTGTGTTGTTGTAATTTATAATTCCAAACAATCGATCGCAAGCTCACTTACAGTAATAATAAAGAGCGTTTTCATACAACAAATACTAATACCTACACTTTTGACACAACCAATGCATACTAGCTACAGTTTTGATATCAATGAACATCAAGATAGTTAGGAACATCGTCGTGGTAAGTAGTATTCCATGCAATATACTCTCGATAACTAATGATGTGTGCTTTAGGACATTACTATTGTGACGTTTTGCTGAGAGATAGGCAAAATGTCGCAGCTATCAAAACCAAAGTGCAAGAACTGTTGAGCGGTGGCATAAACAAACCGTCCAACTCGCCGTATGAAGCGCCGATCCTACTAGTTGGGAAAAGAAGATGGAAAACACAGGTTCTGTGCAGACTACCATAGGCTGAATGCCATCCTGCAGTATCAAGCCGAAACACAGACTACCATAGGCTGAATGCCATCCTGCAGTATCAAGCCGAAACACAGACTACCATAGGCTGAATGCCATCCTGCAGTATCAAGCCGAAACACAGACTACCATAGGCTGAATGCCATCCTGCAGTATCAAGCCGAAACACAGACTACCATAGGCTGAATGCCATCCTGCAGTATCAAGCCGAAACACAGACTACACCCAACTACATCTATTCTCATCGAACTCAATGTTGTAATCTCACCCATATCAATTTAACGAAAGGGTATTATCAGATCGGTGCCCATGAAGGTGATCCAGAAAAATTAGCGTTTGCCACACCTAATGGACCACTGTCAATAGGTTACGCTGTTTGGCATACGAAACATGCCCACTTCCTTCACACATATGATGCGTGAAATTATTGATTCCATCAAGAATGACTACATTTTATCCACTTTACGGACGATCTTTAGATCGCTACTCCTATCTGAATTACTCCAATGCCTGGCTTTGCAGGTTTAAGAGCACGTCCTTCCAAATGTCAGATAAGGAAGTAAGGCACTCATTTATCTAGGCCACGTAGTAGGTCAAGGCCAACTTCGGCCAGAGGAAGACAAGTATCTACGAGACGCATCACACCCTGTAACCAAGAAAGACATATGGCCCTTCTTAGATATGGATGGTATATATCAGATGTATATTCCAGGTTTTAATCAGGTTGTTACCCCTCTGTCTAATGTGACTCGTAGGGCCTCCCTTAAAAAAATTAGTATGGACAGGCGAGTGTGAATCTGCACTTAAAACGCTGAAGGATGCACCCACGTCGTCACAAATCCTACATCTTACCAACGTCACCACCATTTATCATCCGCACAGATGCATCGCACGTAGACATTGCAACAGTTTTGTTGCAGGAGCGCCCTGACAGTGAAATAATTCCAGTACCAATCGTGTATACAAGCCGCAAGCTTTCCAATGCAGAAACACGCTACAACGCGTCAGTACTTGAATGTTCCGACGGTTGTGTGGGCCATAGAGAAATTTCAACCCTATTTGTATGGTCGCAAGTTCGTACTGCTAATAAACCACCAATCGTTCGTTTATTTATTCAGAGCTAAACACTCAAATGTATGTATTATGCATTAGGCACTCTTAATGCAGCAATATTCCTTCTGTGTAGAGTAGGCCGCAGGGAACATCATATTGAGGAAGATTTTCTTCATTGAAGGAAACACAGACGCACGCATTTGTGTGCTTGCGCTTCATCCATTTACTCAGCTAAACTCAGATACCTCAGACTTCGTACTGCTTACTCATCCTCCTGTCATACAGTCAACATTAGAATCTCTTTATGTGATCGCATTGGTGCCAGATGTCAATTGTTCTCAACAGATGTCTTGTAATTATTTGACTTGAAGCTAAATGTTTTGCTTGTTTGTTCGTGCTGTATAAAACAAACCGTACTCTTGTATATACACTATTGTATATACTCTATATACACTAAAGAATAATTTGTATATACTCTATATACACTAAAGAATAATTTGTATATACACTATATACACTAAAGAATAATTTGTATATACACTATATACGCTAAAGAATAATTTGTATATACACTATATACACTAAAGAATAATTTAACTCATCACACGTGAGAGGAATGTACATAGGAAATGTATACGTCGATATTCTTATTTAATAAAGTTCATCATTATAATTTCTATTTTGCATTTGAAAAGAATATATTAATTAGAATATATTAATTATGTAATTAATTGTTACGTTTGAATTATTATGAATACTCACCATATCGCTTCTATTTGAAACTAATGAACTTAATGTATTTTTTTTCCCATGTTCCTAAGCTTCAAGGAATAGCTATTTTTATCATCAGTGTTCGTGTGCCTTTAATAAACTTGGAAGCCCAATTTTATTCTTAGTTGGGGATTGTCACATAAAGGCTTATGTAGTATACACCCACCCCTCCTAAAAAATAGACTAACCGTAATCATACCTTTTAGAAAGGCTGACCATTATCTTCAGGCTGGAAACATACCGTAATGTTCCAGTCAGCTCATTAAACTAAGCAATGAAACCACATTAACACATGTACCAGAAACGCTCCTGTAAATTATTAGTCTAATGCAGCTGACCATAGAGGCAACACGTATTGTGGCTCCTGGTGCTAACAAATTATATCCATACTATTTAACCTTATTGCCAGTTATCAACACAGAAGGAAATATCTACTGTATATATTACTGCTGAAGGCATGTTGTTTGCTTGCCTAACTAATTATGCTCAAGTTGATCTCGTGAAGATAATTATAATTATATTGATATATTTCACTTATGATATTTAATTTTATGATGATCATGTAAAAAAGAGTGTTCTGTCAGAGAACTCATGAAGAGTGGGCCATTTCATTTAAATACAAAGAGTGGGCAATTACTTGATGTCTATTTCTTAGCCTTAGTGTATTTTACTGGCAGATCAACATTTTATTTTGGATATCACTTTATTCTGGATGTGATATATATATATATATATACCATATGCCATAGGATTCAAAATGAACATTCTCTTACGTCACAAACATGGTCGTGTTTAGGCACTATATATAAATTATAATTGTAACTATTAAACTATTTGCTGTATATAACCATGCTGTCCTGTTATTTCTTGTGGAACACAATTATTGTTGGTACACAGATCACTCGTGTTAGCGTGACTCACTTACATGTTAGATGTTGTCTGTCACCTGCATTTACTTACTATCCTGGCTGTATGTGTCGGGAGAGGGGGGGGTTGAGCTAATTTGTAGAACTATCACACTTCTATTCTACCTTATCTATCATTCATCTTTCTAACACGTGCAGCCAGCCAGGTGCATTTTGGGGATTAGTCTACGGTTACGGACAGTAAAAGAGGTGGAGAATTAACATCTTGCCCATCTTCCACCAAAACTTTACATAGTTGGGATGCTCATCTCTGGATTGCACTACTTTACTAGTAATTGTATTATTCATATATTTTGGAATTTTGTTTCGTGATTGAACTCTAGAATTTGTAATTATAAAATTTATTTACTAGGGACCTTATTCATATTCTCTATTTAGAGAAACAAATGGATAACTTGCCATTAAAACATGAGAAAGACACTTGGACAGTACAAGTATTTGAGTGAAACTGTTGGTTATATATATTTTCTTTTTATATTGCATTTTTATTAACGTTATCCATTTATTCATGGTCATGACTTACAACCAATGTAGGCCATGTTGAATGAAAATGATACAATATATCTTATGGAATAGTTGTACGTACTATTGTGATTTGCTTTAATAATTAGCTTTAATAATTAGCTTTAATAAAAACCACTACCGCAGCAGTCTAACTTAGAGCTACTGACTAAAATATTTTAACAACTTTGAAGCTGTTACCATTAATGTTCAATCAATTTGCTAATTAAACCTAAGTGGTATTACCCATGATGGCATTTAGAATCAAACTTAAAAAGTTCGGTGAAGAATTAGGCATTAATGGGACCGACCTCTTTGCATTCATTAGGGAAAAAAGAAAGAGAAAAAGAGGACATAAATTGAAATAGAAGGGGTATAGAAGATGAACTAAAACACAAAATAAAAATGACATCCACACAGAGGAGTATTGTAAGACGCATGGAGGAAGAGTGTGCCATTTCATCTAGTTACAAAGAGTGTGCCATTTCATCTAGTTACAAAGCGCGTGCCATTTCATCTAGTCACAAAGTGTGTGCCATTTCATCTAGTTACAAAGAGTGTGCCATTTCATTTAGAAACAAAGAGTGGGCCATTTCATCTAGTTACAATGAGTGTGCAATTTCATCCAGATACATGAGTGGGCGATTTCATCTAGATGCAATGAGTGTGCCATTTCATCCAGATACAATGAGTGTGCCATTTCATCCAGATACAATGAGTGGGAGAAAGAAAAAAAGCATACTCGAAACTGCATGCTCTGAGATCCAAGAATTAACGTTAAAACTAAAAATGCAGAAGAGAGAGAAGAAGCATACGAGAGAGAGAGAGAGATAAAGATATATATGAAAGAGTTGAGAGAAAGGCAGAGGGCCCTTGAATTAGCCCCTGTACCAGCCGATGCAGTGTACACTCTTCCTAAGTTGAACGAGAACAAAACCATCATGGAAGCAGCACACAAATTAAATGTGACTAATGCTCTTCCAGCCGATTTGGCTTAGACACTAACAAGTAATGTCAGCCCAGTCAGCTGTCTCATGTGAGCAGTTGACAGTATTCATGATAATAGACAAAACCCTTTTTATAATGAAGGCAGTCTCAGTTGCAGCGAGGTCGACAAAAACATGCGTGCGCAAATTGTTGGTCCATTTTCTGATCAAAACCAGGTACTAGAAACAGGCACTGTCTCACCCCATCTTGTTGAAGTAGCCGTGACAGAAGAAAATGACATGCGCAACATAGACCCAGACTACCCATTTCTGTCAACAAGACATACTATGACGTATGCAGAGTCACAAAACTCACGAAAATACAATGCTAGAAGTCGAAAATGCGTTATGTGACTTCCAAGATGTACTGACAGACAAGTCAGGGCACCACACAATTAGAAGAGTTCTATGTAACACTACTGGATTGAAACCCCATATGGTGTAAACCCTATACCTTGCCATCTGGTGTCGCAGATAGTTTACGTGTAGTCTATTTTTAGAGGAGGCGTGTGTGTGGGCTACATAAGCCATTATGTAACAAATATACTCTTGATAATAACGTTCCACACTATATATACCTTTAACTAATGCTGCGTGCTTAGGAAAGGAATGGATAGAGTTATGTATAGTCAAAACATAATAACTAGTATAATATTTATGATGAGTAATGTTTCCCTGAAGTGGAATCGGCACAGCTAGTGTTTCGTGCAGCAGGATTATAAGTAATTATTTTTTAGTACATATGCACTGGAATGTGGCAACTAAAGTCGCGTGCACAGATATTATAGTTTAGAGTTTTGGCCTCGTAATCCATTTTATTAGCTTTATGCAAAACATTCAGATCGACATGACTGTTTTTAGAGAATTAATATTGTCGTCATATTATTTCGCGTAAGGGTGGGGTTTAGGGCGTAGTAGACAGAACTTCGAGAACTGATTGAAAGATTCGTGTTTACACAATATCATTGTGTTGCCGTTTTCATGAGACGAATTGCAGTCGCCAAAACACGTGATCCCTAAAATGGAATCGTCAGAGCTATATTACTGCACTGAAACCCTAAGAACTAACGCTTGTGATCTGGCATGGGGAAGCAGCTGCATGAGAAACACCGATGTTTCCAGGAGAAAGATGATGAGAAAGGTCATGGTCATGGTCATGGTCATGATTAACTTCGCTGAGTACTTCGGAAAAGTTGCTGATAAAGAGAAATCAAATTCTTATTGGATGAATAATTATGGGGACAAATACGCGCGTGTGTGTGTGTGCATGTGTGCGTGTTAAGGAGAAAGGATTTTTAATGAGCCAATAACACCCTTTATATTGGGCCACTAGTATCGAGTTTGTTACTTTGATGCGTTAGTTAATTTTCATGTGAAGTTGAATGCCGAGAGCACACATGTTGTTCAGATGTCTCTCGACCATACACTCTGACGACGACGTATGCAGATGAAATTTTAAATTGTGTAAAGTAATTATATATTATATTTTCAAAATGATTATATCGCCCTGACATACACAGCAGGCATCTATGCACAATAACAAAAAAAACTCCACAAACCATATAGATATTCAAATACACCAGCTCGCCAACGGATAAATTAAGGACGTCTGTGAGCAATTCAAAACTGTCTTTCCATAGCTATTTCTGTAGACCTCTGAGTGTATTTCTGAGGACATGTCTTTGAGAGTATTTATCTAGGCCTGCGCTAAGAGTATTTTTTATGTAAGAATATTTCAATAGGCCTGTCTCTGAGAGCAGTTCTCTAGGCCTGTGTAGGAGAATATTCATGCAGGCCTTTATATAAGTGTATTCCTGTAAACCTTTTAACGAATGTTCTTCTGTCGGTTTGTCTACAACAGTACTTCTATAGGTATGCTTATGGATGCATATTATGTAGGCCTACCTATGAGTATTTGTGCTAAGAAATGTATTGCTTTAGGCCTGTGTCAGAGAGATGTAATGGTGAAGGCCAATACCTATGACGTATACTGTTGTATATATGACGTATATTGTTGCAGGCACTTGTATAAGTGTATTTCAAGTGTATTTTATGGAGGCCATAAATAAGATGAGGATTGTGTAGGCCCATGACTGTGATGTGGAGTATATAGGCCCGTGAATATAATATGGATGATAGAGGCCCGTAAATACGATGATGATTATGTAAGCCCGTACATATAGATTGGATTATAGATGCCCGTGAATATGCTATGGATTATGGAAGCGCGTTAAAGTGATGTGGATTATATAGGCCCGTGAATATGGTGTCACTTATGTAGTCCATTGAATATAATATAGATTTTTTTAATAGTGTATAACTGTAAGCTTCAGAATTTGATGTGGATGATATCAGCCCGTAAATATAAATTGGATTTATTGACTTACTTGACTTATTTCTTTGGATTACCCGTGGAACAAAGGACCTCGACAACAGCTCTCCATCACAGTCTATTTTGGGCAGTCTTTTTCAGTTCACCCACCCCACGACATGTTGCAGCTCTTCATTTCCTCTTCACAGGATCGTCTCCATGTTGTCTTAGGACGACCGTCCCGTCTCTTTCCGTGGGGGTTCCACTGCAAAGCCTGACGGGTGAGGTCCTGTGGGGGTTTCCGCAGGATGTGTCCTATCCATCGCCATTTCCGCCTGGCAATCTGCTGATTGATGGGATCCTGGATTGTTCGCTGCAACAAATCGGTGGTCTTTAGTTTGTCTGTCCACCCGATCTTCAGTATGTTGCGAAGGCGCAGCCGTTGACGAATACTTGGAGCTTGTTGGTTAGGGTGTTGGTGACTCTCCAGGTCTCTGAGCCATAGAGGACAGACTTAAAGTTGCTGTTGAAAATTCGTAGTTTCTTGCGGACAGATAGGGATGTTGGCTACCAGACTGCATATCAAGCTTTCCCGATTCTGGTTTTGATGCCCTCGTCAGAACCACCTGTTGCTGATACCATGTTGCCCAGTGTTTGAATCAAGGAGAAGCCTCTACAGATGACGCAGATTGGTGAAAACCTCACGGATTTATAGAGGCCCATAAATATAATGTGGGTTAGGAAGGCCTGTAAATAAGACTGCAGTCATCATTAGTATTTCAATGTCAGCCACCATCAGTATTTCGACATCAACCATCATTAGTATTTTAACGTCAGCCATCTTTATTATTTCAACGTCATCCATCATTAGTATTTCAACGTCAGTCATCATTAGTCTTTCAATGTAAGTCATCATTAGTATTTGAACCTCAGTATCATTAATATTTCAACGTAAGTCTCATTAGGATTTCAATGTCATTGTCATTAGTATTTCAACATCAGTCATCATTAGTATTTCAATGTCAGTCATCATTAGTATTTCATCCTCAATATCATTAATATTTCGACATCATCATTCTTATTTCAATATCAGTCATCATTAATATTTCTTCGTCAGTCATCATTAGTATTTCAACCTCAGTCATCATCATTATTATTTATACGTCATTCATCATTAATATTTCAACGTCAGACATCATTAATATTTTAACGTCAGTCAACATTAATATTTCAACGTCAGACATCATTAATATTTTAACGTCAGTCAACATTAATATTTCAACGTCAGACATCATTAATATTTTAACGTCAGTCAACATTAATATTTCAACGTCAGACATCATTAATATTTTAACGTCAGACATCATTAATATTTTAACATCAATCATCATTAAATATTTCAACGTCAGTCTATCAATTTTCAGATATAAATTGAAAACACCAATAGGGCAACAAACGTTATTCTAGCAACTTCACGATTCTAAGTGAAAACTGCAATAGAGCAACACACATCAGTCTAGGCACTTCAAGATACAAAGTGAAATTGCTAAAGGGCACAAACATGGATATTAATGGGTTTTACAATTTTGAACAGCAGCTAAAGAAAAACATTTCTTTAAACCTTTGTATGATTCACAACAAATTGTTTTCATTTAGCTAACAACTGAGAACTCTATCAGCTGTGACAGGGACCGAAATGAGTCATGAAACCAAATAACGCAGTTTAATATAGTTACAACTAACAAAACACCACATTGGAGGTACTATATCTAACTGTTAGGGCAGATGGCGTTTACTGCACACAAAGTCATCATTTTATTAAAACATATATCCGAAAGAAGCCAGCGAATTTTTCACACCGTGTTGCCTGCCAAAAATAGATGACAAATGAGCTAATCACTTGTTAAGAAATCGCGAATCTATTACAACCAGTTTGGGGAAGAAAGGGTTCGCAAGCGACCATGACACGCTTGTCAAACAAAACGTATTTGTGTGTTTGCTATTAGAGCTGGCATGGCTTCTTTTTGCTGCCAAGCATAGTTGTGGTGAACGAACAGAACCCAGCAGGAATCGTCAAATGATAATTGATTTGCCATTTATCTGTCGTGTATTGTTATGGAATATAAATATTTCATGAAAGAACTGAAATAATAGGAATAAATGGGGAAAAAAGAGGTGATTGTTGGTCAAAGATGGCTGGAATTTGCAACGAGCAAATAAGATCGTGTAAAATGATGTAGGATTCATTGCTTTACAAATGTAGACGTTTGTACTCAGACATATCTTTACTCAGACATACCTGCACTCAGACATAATTATCTATACTCAGACAAACCTTTACTCAGACAAACTTGAACTCAGACATACATGTACTTAGCCATACTTGAACTCAAATATACTTGAACTCAAACACACTTGCACTGAGACATACACATTTCTATGTGTCCTGTGTCTCTCTCTTTTGTTGTGATACATGTACATACATACACAATACAGACACAAACACATATGGTTTTGCTGATGCGTGTGCATCTGTTGCTGGTCTTCTTAATACAATCCATGTGTTAGACTAGTAATTATAAATGTCTGTTGCAGTCTTAATACAATCCACGGGTTACTAGACTAGTTATTATAAATGTCTGTTGCAGTCTTCTTAATATAATCCACGGGTTACTAGACTAGTTATTATAAATGTCTGTTGCAGTCTTCTTAATACAATCCACTGGTTACTAGACTAGTTATTATAAATGTCGGTTGCGGTCTTCTTAATACAATCCACGGGTTACTAGACTATTTATTATAAATGTCTGTTGCAGTCTTAATACAATCCACATGTTAGACTAGTTATTATAAATGTCTGTTGCAGTCTTCTTAATACAATCCACATGTTAGACTAGTTATTATAAATGTCTGTTGCAGTCTTCTTAATACAATCCACATGTTAGACTAGTTATTATAAATGTCTGTTGCAGTCTTCTTAATACAATCCACATGTTAGACTAGTTATTATAAATGTCTGTTGCAGTCTTCTTAATACAATCCACATGTTAGACTAGTTATTATAAATGTCTGTTGCAGTCTTCTTAATACAATCCACATGTTAGACTAGTAATTATAAATGTCTGTTGCAGTCTTCTTAATACAATCCACGGGTTACTAGACAAGTAATTATAAATGTCTGTTGCAGTCTTCTTAATACAATCCACGGGTTACTAGACAAGTAATTATAAATGTCTGTTGCAGTCTTCTTAATACAATCCACGTTTTACTAGACTAGTTATTATAAATGTTGTTGCAGTCTTCTTGTTCGTTTCCAGTGTGCTCAGTACAAACGTCGTTTGCAGTCAGTGTATCACATCTTGGTGCTGGTCAAGTATGTATTGCCGTCACTTAAGGTCGACATATTAAATGTTGTTGCGTGACTGTTAACTAGAAATGTCTTTTGCGGTCGACCTTTGAGATCAGTTGGCTGCACGTCATTTATTTACCTAGCATGGTCTTGTACGATCGTCATACAATATTTGCCTTCTCTGTCGCTGATCTCTTAATAACATGTTTTGCTTTTGCTTCGGCTAATATGCGCCGTTTGCAGATCTTCACCTGGGCGAGTCGTTTGTCCGTCCAAAATCTCGCTTGAGCTGTTAATTTATTCATGGTGAGGGGCAGAGCGGGGTGCAGCATGTACCTCCACCCGTTTTTGTTAATCTCTCTTCGATGTTTGGATTGGAAATTCGTAATTCATACATGAATGCTGCGGGGTCCATCTAGAATGAACTCTCTAAAGTAAGTTTACTTTTAGTCATAATATAATTAATCTGACGATCAAAATCCAGAGTTCTTTATGTTCATCCAATATTCAGTTGGTAATAATTAAGTTAATAATGTAAAACTGGGCCATTGAGTCAGTTTAAAAGGGGGGGGGGGAGTTCCGGTTTGCACCGAGTTCGTGCAAAGAGTAGGGTAGTGTCAGGGCCATTTTAACAGCAATTTTAGGCCCATGGGCACTGGGACTCCTACCTAGGCAATTCACATGAATTAAAAAAGTCACAACATACATAGATTAGCATGGGTCTCCCCGGGCAACTGCCCAGCTTGCCTATGTGTTAAAACGACACTGGATGATGTAGGATGGGTGGGGCAGAATTAGGAGCTAAAGTTTCGTTACATTTGGTAATGGGTTTACCGTTTTTATCATTCGTGGATTTATTTATTTATGTTAATGTTGGGTGACTTAAAATATTCTATTATTGTTTTACTGTTTTTTAAAAATAGTTTTATTGATTTTTATTGCATTTATTAATTACTATTATCATTACTATTGCTATTATTATTAGTACCATTCCATCACGGTCACGTTCAAAAGTAGAATGATACTTATGCAGCCAATTTGCATCTTAGTTAAATTGGGTTTCCTTCATTTGTCTAACAATGATTTATATCACAGTCTTTTGTGTAATGGGTGTACAATTATCATTTCATTTAGCCCAGTCAGACACTCATGCCAATACTACCGGGGGTGGGTGGGGGTATTACACCTGGTACAATTGCCGGTATGTTATTGCTAATTAGAAAATCAGTTAAAGTTTGTATTTCTGATTCTACTGATGTAAAATTTTTAATTAATATACTCGACCGTTAGGAGATCTCCACATTGATTAAAGTGAGATATACTTCGAATTTTGAAAACAGAAAGTGCGAAATTATCGATGAAATACAAAGTGCAGGTATATCTTTCATTCCTATTTAGATCTTAGTGAAAAACAGAATGTAGACTTTATATGAACTTCATTCCTAAATACAACTTTGGGAGATAAATCGTCAATGCAAAAATATTCATGTATCTTGCATTTCTAAGTAAATCTTACTGAGACATCTAGACAAGTGAATCAATAAATAGATGTCATGCATTCCCCAAGTCTTAGTGAGACAATATGGACACTATAATCATCATTACATAGATGTCTTAGTGAGACAGTATGGACACTATAATCATCAGTACATAGATGTCTTAGTGAGACAATATGGACACTATAATCATCAGTACATAGATGTCTTAGTGAAACAATATGGACACTATAATCATCAGTACATAGATGTCTTAGTGAGACAATATGGACATTATAATCATCATTACATAGATGTCTTAGTGAGACAATATGGACACTATAATCATCAGTACATAGATGTCTTAGTGAGACAATATGGACACTATAATCATCAGTACATAGATGTCTTAGTGAGACAATATGGACACTATAATCATCAGTACATAGATGTCTTGCATCTCTCAATAGTCTTAGTAAGTCGTATAGAAAATGGATGCGTCATGACGCTACGAAATACGCAGATCAAGAATCGTTTTTTTTCTTTTTTTTTTCTTAAAGTGGAAACGATTGCTTTCACAAAGAACAGCAATTGCAAACCAGGTACGGGTTCCGTTACAGCTATATATTGTGCAGGATTGTTCTCGAAGATCTCTAGGCGCCATGGAATGCGATATGATGATCACTTAACCCAGTCGTGTCACGTGTCACAATGAAAATATCACCGACGGTATCGGCATGTCAGCAATTGTTAAAAATCCAATAAAGAATGGAAGTGCCAGACACATAGGACAAAGCGAACAGATCAAGGTTGGATCAACGAGAGAGAGAGAGAGAGAGAGAGAGAGAGAGAGAGAGAGAGAGAGAGAGAGAGAGAGAGAGAGAGAGAGAGAGAATCGGAAAGGGGTGTGTGCATGATAAAATGCGGAAAAGGAGTGGCGGGGTTGATGTAAGAAGACTCTACCGTTAATATAATCAATAATGTCATGTAGTCAAAATGATAGCCATGTAGCAAAGCTAACATTCATGATGTAGTCAATCTAATATCCTTGTAGTCAATCTAATAGCCATGTAGTCTAGATAATAGTCAGTACTGAAGCTAACAGTCACGTAGTCAAAGAACAGTCACGTAGTCAAGGTGATAGAAATGTAGTGAAGATAACCCTCTCGTATCCAAGCCAATAGCCATGTAGTCAAGACAACAGTCACGTAATGAAAATAATTGTCATGTAGTCAAGACAACAGTCACGTAATGAAAATAATTGTCATGTAGTCAAACTAACAATCACATAGTTAATCAAATAGTCACGTAGTAAGTCTAAGATCCACGTGACAAAGCTAACAGCCATGCATTCATTCTAAAAGCCTTATAATGAAGCGTATGTCACATAGTCAAACAAATAGCATGTAGTCAAGCTAATTCACATATAGTCACGATAACAGTCACGTAGTCAATCTAATAACGATGTGATCGAGCTAACAATCACTTTGTCAAGATCACAGTCATAGTCAAGCTAATATTCACGTGGCGAATCTAATAGCCACGAAATGAAGCAGATAGCTATTTCGTCTTTCTAATAGCCATATAGTCAAGCTATCAGTCAGGTAGCTGATAGTCATGTAGTCAATCTAATAGTCACGTGGTTAAGCTAATAGCCATGTAGTCAATCTAAAAGCAATGTAGTCGAGCTAACAGTCACATTGTCAAGCTAAAGCCAAGATAATAGCCACGTAGTCCAACTAATAATCATATAGTCAAGCTAATAGTCACGTAGTCAATCTAATATCCATGTAGCTAATCTAACAGTCCCCAAGTCAAACTAATAACCACGTAGTCAATGTAATAATCACCTAGTCAGGCTAGTAGCGATATAATAATCTAATAGACATGTAGTCAATCTATTAGCGGTGGGGTAAAGCAAACAACCTTTTTGTCAATTAATAATGATGTAGTCAATCCAATAGGAATGTTGTCAAGCTAGTAGCCATGAAGTCAATCTAATAGTTTAGTAGTCAAGCGAATAGAAATGTAGTCAAACTAACACTGTCACATAGTCAATCTAATAGTTTAGTAGTCAAGCGAATAGAAATGTAGTCAAACTAACACTGTCACATAGTCAATCTAACAGCCGTGTAGTCGATGTAATAGTCACGTAGTCAAGGTAACAGGCATGTAGTGAAGCTAACAGCCACGTGATCTAGCTAACAGGGATGTATTCTAGCTAACGGTCACTTAGTGAATCTAATTGCCACGTAGTCAATATAATAGTCAGTTAGTTAAGCTAATAGCCGTGTAGTTAATCTAATAGCCACCCAGTCGATCTAACAGTCATGTAATCAAGCTAATAGTCATGTAATCAAGCTAACAGTCACTTAGTCAAGCTAATAGTCCTGTTGTCGATCTAATAGCCACGTAGTCAAGATAATAGTCATGTAGTCACGCTGTTAGCAGTGTAGTCAATCTAACAATAAAGTATTCAATCTAATAACCATGTAGTCATGCTAATTCCAATGTAGTCACGCAAACAGTCACGTAGTCAGGCTAAAAGCATTTTAGTAAAACTATTAACCATGTAGTCAATCATGTTGTCAAGGCATATAGTTAGTCTAACAGTTATGTAGTCAAGCTAACAACCACGCAGTCAATCTAATAACCAAGTACCTAAGCTAAGACCCACATAGTCAGGCTAACAGCCATGTAGTGAAGCTAATAGTTACGTAGTCTAAGCTAACAGTCACATAGGCAATCTAATTTACATGTAGTCAATCTAACAGTCACGTTGTCAATCTAACAGTCACGTTGTCAATTTAACAGTCACGTTGTCAATCTAACAGTATGTCACGTTGTCAAATTAACAGTCACGTTGTCAATCTAACAGTCTGAACAGAAAAGCTCTGGTAAAGTCCGTTTGGCGCTCGGACGCCTATTGAATGCCAACTGTTTCACACTATAAGCAACAATTCCTCAAAGCAGTTCATACAAAAGCAATCAGTTTGTAATAGTGTTGCGCGATGCAACGCTGGCCTCATCACTATTAACTGCAGACGTTTGATGCTGCCATTGATCGAAATGACATCCATTATTAACGTTAGAGCTTAGATTTGCTATTAGTACATGCATTGTCTTATATTTGGTGAGATATGGTCATCAAAAAAGAGCATTTCTTGTCAACCTTGAAAACCTTCAGGCTGCGAAATATCGCAATTGACTTCAAAATTACTATTATTGCTTGGGGCCGTGATATACCATTATATTCAGCCTTTAGTGTTACCTCTGCGTGTAATAATCACTACACTCATCAATATTAGATATTGCTTGGAACTGTGAAGTACCTTTGCATTCAATATTTAGAATTGACTTTGAGTGTAATACCTCTCTGTCGCCATAAACATTGATGCTATTGCTCAAGGCTGCAATATACAATTGCATTAAATATTATGTGCTTGATATGGGTTTTGTGATGCAACACTATCTTCATGATTACTTTTAACTGTGCTATTTAAGCTGTGATAGAACGAAACTGTTTTCTTAGTTAACATTATTAACAATACATTTTGTATATCTCTAACTGTATTTTTAACAAGAAATTGTTTTCTGTTTTAAACATTTGCTGTTGATATTAACTTTAAAACGTATATTATATAAATATACCGCATCAATCTTTATTTGTTCCAAATTAATTCAAATTTGAAACTACATTTTAAAAAAGTATATCATATTCATTTTGCAGCTCTAACAAGACCAGACAAAATAATGAACTTAAATATTTCAATAATTCTTAAGTAATGCGTCACTAAAGCTTTTGACTATTATCTCACACATACCTCATATTCCTCTCTCTTTCACCCCTCCCCTCATTCTGCCTCCCTTTCTCTCCCTCTTTCTTCCCTCTTTCTATCCCTTCCTTCCTTTCTCTATTCTTTCTAAATCCTTTCTTCTTTCTTTCTTTTCTTCTTCTTCCTATCAACTCTTCATTCTCTGCCTCTCTCAATGAATCATACTATCTCCTGTTTCTGTTGGCCTTCCTGTTGGGATCAGTTTCAAACGTAAGGCTACTCTCTCGGGAAGCAAAGGCCACCCCAGTTAACTCCAAGTGCATTCACGGAATGCATAGCCTTGCAGATTAGGGTGAGTAAGAATTGTTTAATCATATACTTAAAACTGTAATAATCTTTTGTTATTTATTTCAAAGTAGTGACTATTAATACCAGTATTTATAATCAGGCTTGCATCATTTAAAACTGTAAGGCCTGATTGCTATTCACTAATATACTGTTACCTGTAATTAAATTCAATAATTATATTATCACTTTTACATTACCTTTAACCCAATATAACTATTTTCTGTTCTTGAATGCACAGCTTAGTAATATTAATTATTTTGTGGGGCATAAGCCTATATGTCTACTTATTATTTTCACATTTCAGAAGTGAATCCCATTTAGCATTATCACTTAAGAAAGTTAAACTCTCTCTGCGTGAACATTTCAGAACTGATACTAATGAGGGTTACCGACTATTGCAGATCGGCAATCTGTGATACAAGTGCACTCAAGGACACCGAGCCTCATCGAGACTCTATGACCCATATCTCCATGACTCTACAGAGCTTTGAGATCCTACTGCCAGCTTCCAAGTGAGCTGTAGATGAGACCTACATATAACGCCAGCCACTCAACAACGATCCACCGAGACGCACCTGTCACCAATTCACCAAGATAGACAGATAAGGTTGGTTTAAGCCAACAGCCAATGAACTCTGTCACACAGCAGATTGTTATTACCTTATAATTAAGTTAGTACCGTTTTTCTCCAACAGGAAACCTTTTATTTGGTTTTCCCATTATTGTTATATTAATACAACATATTATTAAATTGACATCTTTTAAACTATATTTGACTGCGTTTTTCTGTCGTTTCGTGTAATGTTGTATGGACGTCAGGGTAAAGGGACATAACTCTTGGAGTGGTGGTGGGAGCTCGCTAATTAGCAATTCTCGACTATCCTGTCAAGTCTATCCAATCTTTATTGACTGGTGGTTGATTGTTTTTTAAGTGTGAGTTAGAGAGACACGACCTTGGGCACTCCTTAATATGGTATTTTCGTAATTGTCAGAGTTTGAGTTACACTCGAGTTGATAACATGCTAGAATTTTCTGATGTAATGCAAACCAGTTTCAACTGGATGAACTGGATTTGGAGTTTTTATTATCCAATGGTTAAGATTTTGAGAATGAGACCAGCCAATGAGTTGAGATAAAAAATCTTACCTGCTGTTGGAAATTCTATTGTCTAATCACTTGAACTTGGAGTGGCAAGACGTCCGGTCTTGAAAGGCGGCTGTTAGCTTAATGGGTAATGCAGCCTTACATTTCATGGATTATTTGAATCTTCTGTTTACTGACTGAAAACCACTGCAACTGTGGTAGACACAGGGAGCCTCTCTACTGCAATATATAAGTGTAAAGAATACACTCCACTCCACTGATGTATGTTGGCAAAGTATGCTGACTATATCAACAATTTCTGGTACCTGGAAGTTACTAGAAATCACTACAGTTGTTGTTCTGTTTGAAGGAACTGACATGGTGAAAGAGGTCACCTACGTTGGCCTAAAAATAAAATAATAGCACATCAGTGTTTTCGACATGTGTGGAGAGACAGGTGTGCTGACGTGGACAATAACTTGTGACGTTGTTGCAAAAGCATTGGAAAGACTATGGAGGCAGTGCTTAATACAGATTATGTAAAAACTATTATCGCTTTTATCTAATAACCCCATTTCTGCTCTGATAAGAACGTTCTTATTGACACTATTGTTGAATTGTATTTATGATATAAGACTTTGTATAAATATAGAAATTATTTGAATGTGGTTTCATGGAAATATTGATGTTAAGTAATCATTTTATTGTATTTGTCATATGTATATTTGATGATTTAATAAATTTATTGATCTACGTACATATGTCGATAACTTTATGTTGGAGAAGAAAGTGTGTGGATGGTGGCTCGCTAAATATAGATTAAAGACAGATTTGTCTTCTCCTTTAGTAAGAAGTTTTCCACCTACGGGAATAGTGTATGACGGTAAATGTTTGTCTTTAATGTTGGGGAAGAGAGAAAAAAATACAGCGCCCGCATATCTGAGTAGTGAGAAAGACGAGTGGTGTCTGCTGGAGAAATATTAATATTTAGATTCTCATCACTTGTAATTATTTATGAAAGATTAATTAATAAATAATAATACTATTCATTAACCTCATGGCATTGGCGTCGGTCACTGTATCAAAAAGCTGTCCAACTTTCGGAGTACCTTAAAGAATGCAGATGTTTATTTTACAGGACCAACAGAATCCTTAAGAACAAGATTAATATTGTGTGCAATATAGTGAATATATATGGCTCCAGGCTGTTTCTCTAAGATTCTTTATTGCACGCAACTGTCGGTTCCACTCATTGTTGGGGAACCATTATAACTCTGTCTCCAGCAACTGTCTAAGGGTGTGCCTTTTTCGTGTAAAATGTACAAATCTTGGCCAGAAATTCTTTCTGTGCTTTCATTTTTTTGCATTCACTGAAACCCCAAATCATTTATGTAATCTTTTTCTTTTACACAGTCATTGTCATTTCGAATAATTTTCACACATCGTAATATTTACCTTAATTGATCTGTTTTAGAAATGTCTGGAGTTCACTCTGCAATGATAGAAAAAAAAGACTTGGGCGGATTTGATTTCTTGAGGAAGACTATGTTTTAAGTGCGCTGAAATCAATTCATTCCGAGGACAGGCTAAAATGTTTTGTTATTTTTTTCCTGGCCTTTTTAGTTCCTTCATTATAAGATCAAATTCACCTAGCAATTCTGTTGAAAGATAATTCATACAGTCAGGCGTAGTATTTACAGTCATGAAATAGAAAGTTTCCATTGCAGACACCAACGCATCCCTTGCCTATGACCCCTAAATGGTTCAGAATTTATCACAATATTCAGCACTGTTCTGTTCACCCGTTGTAATACTTAACGCCTAAAACGTTTCTCCTTTCTCACAGTTGATTCAACACTGTTATCAAAAGTGTCACGTCTTTTCCACTGTCCAAACGTCATGCAGGAGACATTGAAGAGATCTGATTTGATGTGACATTTTATTTCTTTGCTCATACCCTGTCAATCACAAATTCCATTATACCAAACAGAGTAATATTTTGAATTATGCATCCAACCCCTACAAAATGCCAGCATGGTTTACAATACACAGTCTAGGAGAACAGCACAACCAAGAGACGGATATGTCTTGATTTGCTCTTTATTGAATAGCAACCGGGAGAGAAAGATCGCTTCTGATGGAAAAGGTCATGAACCATGTTCAGTAATACACCTTTAAAAGTGATTTGCCACACTATTTCACCAGAAATAGTCCGCTGTTGGTTGGATATTATTCTCGTAAAAACGTATTTCGTAGATGGTTGCTGTTATCAAAGGTCACAGGAATGCCAAGATTTTGAGAAAAAAGTAAAATTGAGTTCTCTCACAGACATCACTATGATTGCTTAGTTTCGACACCGCTCACTTTCATGTTGCAATCCTTTTTGAATAAGAACGCTCGTTGTTGGGGCATTAATTCCATGTCTTTTTAAATGATCAGGTGAAACAGTACATGGACTAGAATCGGTGTTTCTATGAATACTGTCGTTACAAATGTGAATGCTATACTTAAAAATATGTATACTATCCTTAAAAATGTGAATACTATAGTTACAAATGTAATAATATCCTTACAAATGTAATAATATCCTTACAAATGTAACAATATCCTTACAATGTGAATACTATCCTTAAAAATGTAAATACTATCCTTAAAACGTGAATACTATTCTTAAAATGTGAATAATATCCTTACAATTGTGTATACTTTCCTTAAAAATGTTAATACATTTCTTAAAAATGTAATACTTTCCTTAAAAATGTGAATACTTTCCTTATAAATGTAATATTATCCTTAAAAATTTGAACACTATCCTTAAAATGTGAATACTATCCTTAAAAATGTGAATACTATATTTCTAAATGTGTTTAATATTGGAAGTTTTTTTTATTTTATTACTTCTGCATTCTTCTTTTCCCTCTTATATGCACCTCTAGTTGTACTGCTCATTTAAAAGGAAAAAAAAACTACTACACTTTAACTTTCACAATTTAACACATTTTCTTTTCTACTAAGGACTTGTATAGGGCAACATAGTGATGACTTTTGCCTGTATGGTGCCTATATAACTCATGTACTCTTACCAGCTCACAAAATGTTCACATTAATTATAAGGTGTGTTATCCACTACGCAGAGGTGGGAGAGTGAAGGGAAAGAAAGATAATTCATGCAGTCAGTTGACCATGTGTGCACGTGTAAATTTGTGTGTGTGTTTGTGTGTGTGTGTGTGTGTGTGTGTATGTGAGAGTTTGTGCGTGTGTGTGTGCGCGCGCGCGCGTGTGTATGTGTGCGTTGTTTGGTACAAAGTTTTGTCGGTTAACGTCACCTGGAGTGTTTTAGTTCCTGGGAATAAAGATAAAGGCTAAACCAGGTGAAGATGCGGGCATGGGACCCTATCACTGCAATAAATCTAATTTTAAAAAAATAGTACTTTCCCCGAATAGTGACAAGCACGAGATAGTCTTGACTTCCCCATTACAATCAACAGAAATTAGAAAAGTGAAATCCTGCATTGTCTTGACTTCCTCACTACAATCAACAGAAATTGAAAAGTGAAATCCTGGCATTGTCTTGACTTCCTCACTACAATCAACAGAAATTAGAAAAGTGAAATCCTGGCATTGTTCTGACTTCCTCACTACAATCAACAGAAATTAGAAAAGTGAAATAAATTAAATCCTGGCATAGTATCACACATATAATGTAAAAATGTGTACGTTAATAACAACAATTAGTAGCTAACAATTAAAAAAACCCATGAATTTAAGATATGACAGGCAACAATTTAAGTGCTTTAATTACCACACATGCAGCGCATCGTGTGCACAGTAATAGTCACATCACGGGACATTCTCTCCCTTTCTTAAAACAAAAAGCTATAAAAACTGGGGAAATTGTACAAATGTTTTCAATTTCAACAGTGATCAATATGCAAGAGAGAGTTCCTATGTGTATTTTCACAGGTTTGGAGATAAAAGGTTCACTGAAACGTACAGGTGGAGATAAAAGTAAAAGGTTACAGGTGGAGATAAAATGTTCACTGAAACATACAGGTGGAGATTAAAGGTTCACTGAAACATTGAAATTATCTCCCCACACGTTTCTGAATAGCAAACGGGCCGTCTAGCATTTAATTATTTTCGGTGGTCCTGATTTAATATTTAACAGCCTTTACACATACACAACGCGCACTCTCTGTTCCACAATTAGCCTGTCTAGACCAGCTGTCAAGGCTTATCGTGCGTCGTGTGAACACTTGACTGTGTATATTTTTCAAATTTCAAGTACAATTTTCTTTCTTTTTCTTTTTTAGTTGTTACGCCACTGAGTGTTACGCATTTTTCCATGGTAAACATAGACACCTGCAATACCACGTGATAAAGACAGTCAACGTGTTCCTCTGAGACGCTATTTGTGCAGATTTAGCTTCAGCCATTAAACTTCGAAGACTCTGTGCAATGTCCAACCTTTATGTGTACACGTGCTAAAGCAATTCTGTTAATCCAAACCAGAGTTATCTCTTAGACTTATAGTCAAGTGTAGTATATATATAGTCAGATGTAGTATTTATAGTTAAATGTAGTATTTACAGTACGGTGTAGTACTTCTAATCAGATATAGTACATACAGTCAGGACTATTACTTAAAAGTCAGGTGTAGTATATATAGTCAGGTGCAATACTTCTAATCAGATGTAGTACTTACAGTCAGGTGAAGTATTTCTAATCAGATGTAGTACTTCTCATCAGATGAAGTACATACAGTCAGGTGTAGTACTTACAGTCAGGTGAAGTATTTCTAATCAGATGTAGTACTTACAGTAAGGTGTAGTACTTCTCATCAGATGTAGTACTTACAGTCAGGTGAAGTATTTCTAATCAGATGTAGTACTTACAGCCAGGTGTAGTACTTAGTCAGATGTAATACTTACAGTCAGGCGTAGTATTTAGAGTCAGATGTAATACATACAGTCAGGTGTAGTATTTACAGTCAGATGTACTACTTACAGTCAGGCGTAGTATTTACAGTCATATGTAATACTTACAGTCAGGTGTAGTATTTACAGTCAGATGTAATACTTACAGTCAGGTGTAGTAGCCCTAATCAGATCTAGTACTTACATTCAGATATAGTATTTAGAGTCAGGCGTAGTACTTAGAGGCAGTGTGGCTTATCGTTACCTGTGAGAGCAGGAAGAGGGAAAGATGAGAAAAGTACAATCTTGGTTATTTACTTCTTTGCCTGTTTACCGGACACTGACCCCGTCTCCCGGCCAAAAGTGCGCACACATAATAAAGAACGCACAACGAAGATGACACGTCACAAACCGTCTAGTCTTAGGGTAAACACGTCACAAACCGTCTAGTCTTAGGGTATTCACGTCACTAACCGTCTAGTCTTAGGGTAAGCATGTAATAAATAATATCTATCTCTAAACACTCAGATTCCCGTGGTGACTGCAGAACCTATAACTAACACACACATGACATAATGGAAAGACAAATGGAAGAGTCAAGAATTAGGATTGCAAAGAAATGTAATAAATAGATAAAGTTAAATAAAACGGAAAACAAGGAAGCAGATCTGTAAGTAATTAAAATAGAACGAGTCTCTCATCACTACTAGTTATTTTTAGTGCACGAAATAGGATCAAGCTATTGTAACGCAGTGCAAAATAACGCAATGTCTTTCGAGAGTTTTGTTTTAACTTATCTTTCCATTCAGATGACCAAGAGAAACCAGTCCCATCAGCTAGAAACAGCGTTGGAATGTTGTCTCTGGTTTCTAGACATGAAGTATGGTTTGATGTCTTTCTTGACGCAGACCACGGAATACCTAGACATAGCAGTTGAGAAGAACAACATTTCTCTCAGTTGGGTCAACAACACGTAAAAGCCGTGGTTACAAGAACAATCTTTTTTTGGAACTGGTCAGGCATCATCAAAGTGCCAGACTGGAGATAAATAATAATGTTTTTCCTTACACATCTTGTTTATATCTGTGCAACTAAACGGCGTCACTTGCACTCATCCTGACAGTTTGGAAAGACAAGAAAAGCTGGGCAAACTAGCTCTCACACACTCTTGCTCAAACCTCAATTAATATTTATGAATACATTGATATATATCCAATAGCATTTATAAACAAATTGTGGAATAAAGAAAGATTGGTTTTAATAATAATATCTGAGAAACCACGATACTAATCTCTGCTGGCAATATCTTACTGAATTATAAAATCTAGGGACCCCACAACAGGTCTACAGACTTATAATTATTTTGTCTGGAAAAGTTTATATGGGAGGTAACTTCACTCTCTATAGGAGATGCTCAGTGCGAGTCCGAAAGGCAATCTGAAGTCGGATTTCTCTAGCACACCTATTTATGTTCTAACAGCTGATGGCAATACTTAATTTCAGTTGACATTTCACATCCAGTCTGAGCGTAAGCTGGCCGAGAAACAGTCCTCTTGACGGATAATATTTCGTGTAAACTTGTAACAACCAGAGCGAGCAACTAGCTGGGTTAGGAATTACACAACTAGCACCAAGCTATGTTTGATTAAAATGACAGGGCTTTACGTTAGAAACACTGTCTATAAGAATTTGAAGTAACAAAGTCAGAGCTATTATGAATATTTTAATTATTATTATTATATTATTTGTAAAAATAATAGTCTACTCATGGAATACCTCTCTACGTAAAACGAAAATAAAATACACGAACTATTTCTAAGTGCATTCTCTCTCAATCAATCAGTTAACTCATCATTAAGCTAACGGCCACCTTTCAAGACCGGACTTCTTGCCACACCAAATTCAAGTGATCAGACAATAAAATCCTCTACAGCATTTAAACTTTTTGATCTCATCCCATTGGCTGGTCTCGTTCTTGTAAATTAACCATTGTATAACAAATCTTATCCAGTTGAAATGATTTGCATTATTTCAGTAAGTTTTAGCATATTCTCAACTCGAGTATTTACTCCAACTCTGACACTAAAGTACCATCATAAGTAGTGCCGAAGGCCAGGTCACTTCAACAATGTAACAATTTATTTCACAATTAAGTTTAGAAATGGGAGTAGGCAAATTTACTCTGCCTCAAAACATTGCAAAACTTTTGTATTTTATTTTGGTATGGACACATACACACACACACATATACGAACACAAATGTATGTTAATATGAAATAATATGAAATATTATTATGAATATTGTTAATATGAAAATACCAAAGCTCACATCTGAAATGGAGAAGAATCAATTTATTCACCAAAAGCATGAAGAATTCTCATGTCTCCCTACATGTGTCTGTGTACGATGGAGCTATGAGAAATGAATAAACAAGCTCTAGGCATGACCCAATGTGTTTCCTAGCATCACTGACTTTTTTGTTGGCCTACATTTCAGATCCATGATCGGAGTTTACTAAAAGTTCAGTAGATAAAAGAGAGAGAGAGAGAGAGAGAGAGAGAGAGAGAGAGAGAGAGAGAGAGAGAGAGAGAGAGAGAGAGAGAGAAAGCATAGTGCCACTATTTAGGAATCGTACAGTAAACAAATCTCTTCCATTTTCTTCAGCGAAGCAACTGATATCTTGAATATGGGGCAAATTTATTCCAACTACAATCATCGTTTTATAACAAGGATTTCTGTGAGGCACTGTCTCAGTTAAACGAAAATGTTAAAATAACAAATGAACTGAAAAGGGTTTGTTTGTGGTTACTTCTGTCTATTTAGTTTTCCATTTTATATTTTATAACTCTTACGGAAGTCTTTCGCAGCTCAGAGTTGTAACTTTTCTAACCTCAATGGTAATGTACACACACACACACACACACACACACACACACACACACACACACACACACACACACACACACACACACACACACACACACACACACACACACACACATTCAATAATTTTGCATCATAAGCAAAAGCAAGCTACCATACTTTATTTCGTACACTCAAACGAATTTCCCTCCCTCTCTCTCTCACTCACACACTCGCACTAACATATAAGCTAGGTCACTTTAATAATGACAAACGGTCAAATCTTCTCAACAATGAATTGAATTAATATTTTTAAAGTGGAGTGCATTAATGTTGAGTTGTAATAGGTGGAGTGGTGACAGCGCGCCTCTGAAAATAAAACAGAATAGGAGATTACTTATTACGTTAAGGGAAGTGCTGTCTCCCAGTAGTGACGTTAAAAGTTCTAATGGTAAAATGCAAAATAATGAGACTTTGTCGAGAGAGAAGTGAAATATATTTCACCAAGCCATGTAAAATCTCATCTTAGGAGAGTGCGTGAAGTGTCCGACTTAATTTGTAAGGACAACTATTTAACAAGTGATTGACTTAGTGTGTAATGGGTCCTATTTGTTTTGTAAGGACATCTTCAAGACAATTTAACAAAAGTGATTGATATAGACAGTGTTTCTTGAATAAAACCTTTTATTAGTCAGCATAAACTCTTTCCACATACACCTTTTGTCTTCGTTGTTCCGAGGTCGATTAAAGACCAAATTTAATTCCGACCGAGCAGGGACGAAATCGCCAGAGAAGACCGGCCCACAAACAGGAATAATGACTCATAAACAGAAAATAAGAATGTACTCATGTTCCTGACAAGTAAAGAGTCAAAATGATTTAGTTTGAGATATTCGTTAAAATATTAGTTATTCAATCTCATATTTATCTCGCAGACACAGTTTTATAATTTCTTTCCTTTTTCAAGCGAAACAATGCACACGAAATGCATGCGTCCACATTGCTGACTAATTATACTTTCTACCCATGGTGGGGTAATTAGGTCACTGTAAATCGATTACCTTGTTTTCTTATTTTAATCATTTAGCCACCCTGCCACTTCGTTGTTAGTGCTGACACTAATGAGATTACTCGAAAGTAAGACGAGGCCGTGCTTTTCGAGTATTTTTAAAAAGAAAAGGTTTCAAGGAAATATGCTTCAGATTTGTACCTATATTGGAAGGAGGTCAATATGAGTGTCTGTAGTTTTATGTCTCAGTATTATATATGCAATAGTGTGGATACATGCGTGTATGAGTGTGTGAATGTGAGATAGGGAAATACAAAGAAGGAAAGAGAAAGAGTGAAAGCATGCAATAATTATTTAGATCTGGACGAGATGCACTTATATGTGTGATTTCATGTGTGTGCGTGCGTGCGTGCGTGCGTGCGTGTGTGCGTGCGTGCGTGCGTGCGTGCGTGCGTGCATATGTGTGTGTTCGTATGTGTGTGCGCGCCGTCAGCAGAGCAAGGTTAAATAAATAATCCTACAAATGATTAGTCCACCTAACTCATCTAAGTTCAAGTGTAAAGAACTGCAGAAAGTTCAGACGAGAAATTGACACTCGCATTGTGCCTCTGGATGCAGTGGAATGTCGTTAGCTGATGAACTACTTGCTACAGAAATCGCTAAGAATGGTCTGGTCTTCACATTATCTCCTTCCTTGGCAGACACATATACTCATGTATTACTTATAGATACAAGACTCTCCCACTGTATGGATGTGCTCCCTTCCTTACTCCTGTATTACTTATAGATACAAGACTCTACCACTTTATGAATGTGCTCCCTTCCTTACTCCTGTATTACTTATAGAATCAAGACTCTCCCACTTTATGAATGTGTTCCCTTCCTTACTCCTGTATTACTTATAGATACAAGACTCTCCCACTTTATGAATGTGTTCCCTTCCTTACTCCTGTATTACTTATAGATACAAGACTCTCCCACTTTATCAACGTGCTCCCTTCCTTACTACTACCAAAATAAAACCGAGGCAGAATTGATCAATGGAACACAAATATGAATAGTTAATCAAATCAGTATGCAAAAAACAAATTATGTATTGTTTTAATGTTTTTAAGAGCTATATACTTAAAATTGTCAGAATCCACAAATTGATACAGTAAACTAAGTGAACTATTTATAACTGCCAATAATTAAGAAGAATGTTCACTGCCAAAAACAAAAAACAAAACCCCTGATAAACTAAAAAACGAAATGAACTATTTAAAAATGTCCAAAAACCAAGAAATTGATAAATGAAATGACCACTGTGTTCACAGCCCCCAAACCAAAGAATTGATAAACGAAACGAAATGAATTAAAACCAAACAAACTGATAAACAAAAGGAAATGAACTATTTAAAACTGCCACTAATTAAGTGCTACATTTACTTCTACTCTTAAGTACAGTATTCATTTAAATGGGTGCACTGCTCTATCTTCATGCACTGCTAGAAGTCCTATACTACCTTTATACACTCCTAGAAGTCCTATACTACCTTTATACACTCCTAGAAGTCCTATATACACTCCTAGAAGTCCTATACTACCTTGACTATGTGGAAGGTTAGGTTTGCAGTCTGCCAAGCACAGTGCTTTATTTCTTATTTAAGCCTTTCACTGTCGGCAAATTAGGCCAGAGGTCAATGGCTTTTGTTCAAGGCTGTGCAGAAAAATCCTATTATTTGTGGTATGCAGTGTTAGAGTACATTCTTTTATTCTTGTATATTAATTGAAGTTGTATATTTAGATAGGAAATATTAATTGAAGTTGTATATTTAGATAGGAAATATTAATTGAAGTTGTATATTTAGATAGGAAATATTAATTGAAGTTGTATATTTAGATAGGAAATATTAATTGAAGTTGTATATTTAGATAGGAAATATTAATTGAAGTTGTATATTTAGATAGGAAATATTAATTGAAGTTGTATATTTAGATAGGAAATATTAATTGAAGTTGTATATTTAGATAGGAAATATTAATTGAAGTTGTATATTTAGATAGGAAATATTAATTGAAGTTGTATATTTAGATAGGAAATATTAATTGAAGTTGTATATTTAGATAGGAAATATTAATTGAAGTTGTATATTTAGATAGGAAATATTAATTGAAGTTGTATATTTAGATAGGAAATATTAATTGAAGTTGTATATTTAGATAGGAAATATTAATTGAAGTTGTATATTTAGATAGGAAATATTAATTGAAGTTGTATATTTAGATAGGAAATATTAATTGAAGTTGTATATTTAGATAGGAAATATTAATTGAAGTTGTATATTTAGATAGGAAATATTAATTGAAGTTGTATATTTAGATAGGAAATAGTTTATAGTTTGTGTGTGTGTTAGTTTATATTATTTTCTTTGTGTATTTTATGATTTATTTGTATGAACATAGTTTTCTTATAGCCCGCCGATATATGTTTTAAATTTATTTTAAACCTTATCTTGTAAATTATATGTTAAGGAACGAGTTGTATTTAAAGAGTAATTAATGCAGTTTGCTTAGATTGTAAAATCATGACACAACTCTTAGTAGTTTTGAAGTAAATTAGGTATAAAATCATGACAAAACTCTTAGTAGTTTTGAAGTAAATTAGGTATAAAATCATGACAAAACTCTTAGTAGTTTTGAAGTAAATTAGGTATAAAATCATGACAAAACTCTTAGTAGTTTAGAAGTAAATTACGTATAAAATCATTTCAAAACTCTTAGTAGTTTAGAAGTAAATTACGTATAAAATCGAAAGACAGAAAACACACAACATAATAGTAAAGTCCGGTTCTAGGGATGATGGTTGTAGAATTGTAGGAGTTTTTGATGGCACATGCTCATAGTATATTATGCCAGGCTATGCGTGTGTTTGGGTGTCAAAAAACATTTATCTTGCTGATTTCAATGTGAAAGGACGCATCTAGCCTTCCCTCCAAACGGTCTACCGGGTTGAAAGACAATTGAAAAAAGAAACACCAGCTACATTCCCAAGCCTTTTTCAGGGCTGGATGAAAAAAAAAACAGCTTTATTACCCACTCCAAAGCCATTTTCAGGGCAGGGAGATCAACTTTATCAACAGCACACCACTCCCAAGCCCTTGCCAGGGCAGGAAAAAAGTGGCCGAAAAACAGCAACTATTAGAGAAAACAATTTCATTCATGATGACCTCTCCTGATAGAATGTCAAATGCATAAATATGAAAAGCGCTCCAAACCACAACCATTGAAACAAAAATCCAACAACGAAGAGCTGAACGGAGCATTCAATGCACTGATACATGTGTAACAACAACAACAGTAATATGGACCAGGCACTAAATGAAGCATTTATAGTCCATGTGACCCTGACAGAAATATGGACCAGGCACTAAATGAAGCATTTATAGTCCATGTGACCCTGACATAAATATGGACCAGGCACTAAATGAAGCATTTATAATCCATGTGACCCTGACAGAAATATGGACCAGGCACTAAATGAAGCATTTATAGTCCATGTGACCCTGACAGTAATATGGACCAGGCACTAAATGAAGCATTTATAGTCCATGTGACCCTGACATAAATATGGACCAGGCACTAAATGAAGCATTTATAATCCATGTGACCCTGACAGTAATATGGACCAGGCACTAAATGAAGCAGTTATAATCCATGTGACCCTGACAGTAATATGGACCAGGCACTAATGAAGCAGTTATAATCCATGTAAACCTGACAGGCTAGAAGGAAGAATGTCAAAAACCACAAACGGCAAACAAAGACACACAGACTACGGCAAAGATGACATGCGGAAAAGGAAATGAATGCACACATAATTTGGAAGATACCACCAAAAACCACAGTAAACCTCTCGCAGATAACCAGTCTTCAAAACAAGGAGGCTTTCTCGTAGATTACAACAACAGAATCTGCAGGGGAAAAAATCCAGACCCAAGTCTAAATAAAACGAAAACAAAAACATCCAAACGTCAGTCGACTCTCAGAAGGAAGAAAAACGAAACAACTTAAAGTTGTCAACACGCAGACGAATAAATTACAAACAAAAGAGAAAAACAGCCAGAGAGAGAGAGAGAGAGAGAGAGAGAGAGAGAGAGAGAGAGAGAGAGAGAGAGAGAGAGAGAGAGAACAACAATAGCAACAACGATCACACAAGTCGATATCGAGGCTTTCGTTGAAGACTGCGCAAGGGTGTTTGAGGTCCCCACTCTTTCACCACTGCCAGGACCATCAACAACATCAACAACGTCAGCAACAAGAAAATCATCAACAAATATGAGAGCTGAACGCGGAAAAATAATAGAAATAGATCGCCACAACACATCATGCGTGACACAAAACAGCGCCAACAACAGCAGCTACAACAACGGCCCCAACAACGTCGCAGAAACCAACAACAACAATGGCAGTGACAATAACAAGGGCAGTACTATGAACAGCACTCACTGCAGTGGGGATATTTCAATCACCCGTTGCAGACAAGGTACAACTGTTGCTCAACCATCTTTACTAGCCGCCAGCGCCCATCTTTGCGCATCCTAACGGACACTGGGAACAGCCACAAAGAACAGCGACAACGACGGCAACATCTCCAGTCAGGAGGTCATGGGGTTGAACATCCTGGGCGCATGTACACACTAGGTACAGACTTGGCGTGCTACTAGTCTGGGCTCTGTACGACACTCCCCTCCCACCCATCCTCCCTCTTCTTCAATATCGGGAATTGCAGCAACAATATCCACCACAACTTTAGCCCATGGAATACCGGGCTACATTTCACCTTTGCCGGCCAGATATGTTTGAAACGAAAAATAGGCCACCCTTCATCATCAGTTTTCTTTCTACCTTCCACCTAGTCCTTCATCATATTCAACTCTAGGCCCACCTCGTGCCAGGGGACGAAATCAGCGGAAGCCAAATTTGAACACGAATGCTCCAACACCTGAAATTAAAGTCCCTGTATATGATTAGATATAAGGAAATGAATCCATTTACAAATACAGAACATTTCACTCTCCCTTAATACCTGACTTTTCTAACGTCTTTCTGACCAATTAAGGCAGGAAAAGACGTACACTAACTTCAGTCTGCTATAGCCCTGAATTTGCCAAAATAAATAAACGTTATTTGCCAGGTCGCTTCTGTCTGAGAAAGTACTAATCAGGTGAATTAAGACTTTATCATCAACTCGTATTCTCAATGTGTCCGATGTTGAAAATGGCATTTTGACTACTTGTTTTTTCTTTTCTACAGCAAAACTATATCAATATGCAGTATGTTATTTTATTTTCTGTTTCTTGCTCAGATAATGCAAGCTCGAGATTAAACTATTAAATTGGCTGTCTTGAGGGTAAAACTCTATGCTCGAACAAATTAGAAAAAAAAGATGGAGCGAATATATGTGGTTCCATCCGATGTTGGGTTTACAACAATTGGACGACACTTATCGGGTCCCTAGAGCAAGTTGGTACCCAGTCCCAGGAGGTGATCAAACATGACTGGCATTTATAGATTGGAATATATTGCCGTCGAAGGTAGCTAAGAATACACAAACAAATCAGTTTATCATTTCTGACCTATAAAAACTACACAAGCGAATGATGGCAAATTACCACACTTCGATATGTGCCTCCCCAGGACACCATATACCTCCAGCTAGAAATCCCCCAACAACGCGACCTTGAAAAAAAATCAATGAAAGGGGTGGTATAAATAAAATAACCAAAGCGAGAGCTGAGCTACGAAAGCATGACATAGTGCTTGACACGTGTTTCACAAGTACGACAACGATACGATGGCTAGGCGTCGTACACTTAGAGTCCGTGGCTTGATTTATTTTTGCACTTTCCACTGAAACCGTTATTTGTTTACATAATTTATGCTGAACAACTCTTCTGAAACTTTTCTGTTTCTCTCATTTAATACATTAACATCGATGATTGTTAGACTTGTTGACAACTACAATGTCCGGTTCACGCAACATCAGCAATTATTTGATTATTATTGAACTTGACAACTACAACATTCTGTTTTCTGTAACATTGGTGATATGTTGTTGACAACTATAATGTCCTGTTTTTTTTTCGGGGCAGAGAATAAAACATATGCTTTTATTTCCTTTGTGGAAGATAACATTTCCAAGGGTTTCAATGATGACATTTTCCAGGGTTTTAATGACTTGATGACATTTCCCAGGGTTTTAATGACTTGATGACATTTCCCAGGGTGAGTTTAAGATTTCTCGTTTTGTTCGAACTACTGACATCTTGCAATGTTTCTCACAAACCGAGATTTAGTCCTATTAGCCTCATAGTTTGATTCCTCCATTGACGTTTTCTAGTTTCGTTGATAGAGGACACTATGCGTTAGCTAGTGTTTGTTTCAATTTTTCATTATTATGTAATGTCGATGTCTTTTGGCTAGAGTCCTTTCCTAAGTAGTCGTTTTGGTCTAATGTTGGTTCTGTGCATATGGCTTTGTTCGACGTGTCTTATTGTTGTTGCTATGATATTTCTGGTATAGACGTGTCTTATTGTTGTTGCTATGATATTTCTAGTATAGACGCGTCTTATTGTTGTTGCTATGATATATCTGGTATAGATGTGTCTTATTGTTGTTGCTATGATGTATCTGGTATAGATGTGTCTCATTTATTTGCATTATATCTTGCTATTCTTAATATTTTGCGGTTTTTGCAGTTTCTTCGATGGATTTCTATCATCGTGTGACTTGTTTTTCGGTCAGGAAATATATTATGTAACAGTCGTCTCGTTTTCGTTCAGGTCAATACTAGAAGCACCTGCCTCGTTATTCACCACTCCAGTGTTATCATCACCTAGTCGTGCATGTTGTGGGAGTGTGGAAGTTATGTTTTTGTGTGTTATGTCATAAGTATATAGGGAACAGTTATTTGTTTGATGGTCTATCTTTTGTAATTTTCTGGGAAACCAAGGAGAGTGTTTTGCATGATGGATCTTTTCTGGTCCATGAGCAGTTGTTGACGTAGCGTCTCCTATGTGCTTTTCGAGCCGTACATCAGTACGCCATACATTCGTTCTATGTGTTCTTGAATTGTGATGACATAGACAGTAACACAAAATTGTAAGGAACAATTACGAGTGTCGATCTACTTCATTATTATAATGTTATTTATATTGTTAAATATATGTTGATTACAAAACAGCAAGTATGCAAACTGTGGTCAAACTATCTTAATGTCTTAACTTTCCCCGAGGGAAAAATAAGCTTCGTTTTTGATTGACTATTTTTACTTTCTTTCTTTTTCTTCCTCTCTCATTTTCTCTTGTTTGATTTTCCTCCCCCCCCCCCTCAACGCTTGTGTGTGCCGAACTAGGGGTAAACATAAACTATGTTACACGTATTTATTAAAGAACGTGTAATAGTATTCATAAGCAAAAGTGGATTACATTTGAAATCGTTTGCTTTACATTATTACTGTAATGCTCACATTATATTAACATGTAAAACCTTTAGAATAAAAATAACAAAATAATTAGAAAATGATCCTTAAAATAACTGAAAATTGTGCCATATTCAGTGCTTGAATAAATTTGAATATTAATGTATTAACTAATGACTGCTTAAAGATATTCTAACAGACCAACAAGTAAAATAACATGCATACTCAAATGCTCTCTCTCTCTCTCTCTCTCTCTCTCTCTCTCCAGACACACAAACACACACGCACACACACACACACACACACACACTATTAAAATAACTACAGACTTGAGCAAATATCTGAAAACAGATGATAAAAAACATTACGGGACGTCCGCTATGCTGCCCACTCATCACCGACCGTGTCTAAGACTTCCTGAATTTTTTTTGAATAAACGATCATGTTGTTTGTTAAAAAGCAGCAAATCTGATCCGCGTCACATAAACATGAAGTATTCAGTATTAAGTAGTTCCTCGAGCTTCGATAATGACAATATAAGTACTGTTACCATTTCATGTACAAAGGAGAAAAAAATTACTTTCTTTTTGCCAGCCCGCTTTACGACTGCGTGGTCGCTTTTTACATCATACCCCGCGCCATGGACCCTAGGGTGGCTCTTTGACCGACTTCCGGTACAGTGGTGTGAATATTGTGAGTAATAACGTGTCTGGCTAGAGCTTGCAGCTTGCCTGGACACACTTTCCACCTCTCTCATTTCCGGACTTTCGCCGCCTGTTAGGGAAGCGAATCCCATTGGGATTTGTTCGGGCTTGTGCACTTTATTTTTTTAAACTGACATTTTTTTCTTTGTCTGTGTCTACCTATGCCATTTTGTCTTTTTCTGACTATGATCTCGGTCTATGTCTGTTTTTGCCACTTTATGTAACTTGTACCTTCATTTCTGTTCTTGTCTAGACCGCTCTCTGTAACTTGTACCTTTATTTCTGTTCTTGTCTAGACCTCTCTTTGTAACTTGTACCTTTATTTCTGTTCTTGTCTAGACCGCTCTCTGTAACTTGTACCTTTATTTCTGTTCTTGTCTAGACCTCTCTTTGTAACTTGTACCTTTATTTCTGTTCTTGTCTAGACCTCTCTCTGTAACTTGTACCTTCATTTCTGTTCTTGTGTAGACCGCTCTCTCGATCATTGGATCTCATATTTGCATTGCCTTATGGTAGTATTGTAGGATTTATTCTAAATACTATAATGAGAATAGAAACATGTTCTATCAATCCATCCGTCCGAATATCTATCTATCTATCTATCTATCTATCTATCTATCTATCTATCTATCTATCTATCTATCTATCTATCTATCTATCTATCTATCTATCTATCTATCTATCTATCTATCTATCTATCTATCTATCTATCTATCTATCTATCTGTCTGTCTGTCTGTCTATCACATAAATAGTCACACGCTTTCCAGTGTGTTTAAACACTTTCCATTATGTGCGTGTGTGTGATGTTTTCTTTTCCTGGCTGTGCTATTGTCAATAGTGCTCTGCGTGTATGCCATTGTATTTGTGTGCTTGTGTGTATGGGTGTGCTATTTGAGTCTTTGTATGTTATCTGATGTTGTAACTGTATGCACTGTGTGAATATGTATCTGTGTATAAACAGATGGATGGAGGAGAGTTAAGAAATTTCTTAGATAATTTCAAAATTATCACTTATAATGAGTTTGTAATAAAATATTTTATTTTATTTGGTCACTGAATTGTATTGTCTGGTGGGTGGGTGCTGTGCTAAAATGTTGTGCTCAGGAAATGGATGCAATCAAAGTGTTACATTAGCATGGAGCTAAAGGTCATTGCTCCTGATTTACTGAACGAGCCAAACATTAGACACGCGAGAGACATGGACAATGGACTTTAATTAATTTAGTGTTTGACAACACGGACTAAATCCCAATGTTTTTATGGCACAAATGCAGAGAAAAGATACACATTGATTTAGTGTTTGACAACACGGACTAAATCCCAATGATTTTAAGGCACACAATGCAGAGAGAAGAGACACATTGATTTAGTGTTTGTCAACACAGACTAAATCTCAATGATTTTAAAGTATACACTGCAGAGAGTATATAATGTGACGCCAACGCCACCTAATTAAATGTTATTATTTTTAATTAATTAATCAGCCATAAATAATTACAAGTGATGAGAATTTAATGTTATTAATAATTCTCCAGCAGACACCACTCGTCTCTCTCACTTGGCAGATATATATGCGCTGTAAATGTTTTCTCTCTTCCACAACAAATATTTACAGTCACACTATATTTCTGTATGTGGAAAACTTGTTGTTAAAGGAGAAAAAGCAGAAGACAAATCCGTCTTTATTCTTTATTTAGCGAGTCCCCCCCACATCCACCCACTTTCTTCTCTAACATTAGGTTATTAATATAAGGTCAATAAATTTAACAATAAATTTATTAAATCAACAATGAAATATACATTTGCCAAATACAATGAAAATGATTACTTGACTTAAACATTTCCATGAAACAATTTCGAATAATTTTAATATCTATACAGTCTTATATCCTAACATATAAATGAATAGATTAGTGTCAATAAAAATCACAGGATAATTCTTCTAAGAGAACATAAATGGAGTTATTAGAGATAAGCAATCATAGTTTGTACATAACATGACTTAGGCGCTGTCTGAATAGCCTTCATCTACTTTTGTAACAAAGTCACAAGTTATTCTTCAAGTCAGTTCCATGTGTTTCCATCCTCACGTTGTAGAACACTGATTCACTAATCTGACGCTCTGCCGTAATAGCCCCTCCAACCCAACCCCCGTCAAGCAGAGCAAAAATTGTCGCAATTTCCAGTAACCTCCTTGAACCAGAAATTGCTCAGCATACCTTGTCACCATACATCAATGGAGTGCAGTATATTCAAAACAATACGGTAGACACTTCTCACGTCTACCATGGTCGTAGCAGTCTATAATCAGTGAACCAGGAGATTCTGATAAAATAAGGAAAATCTGTTTTTTCCTCGAAAATATAATCAGGGATAATTGCCAAGTTTATAGTTTATTCCTTTCTTAACTCCATTCTTTCTTGCATTCAAGTCTCATATTACAGATTCCAGCAACAATATTTATTAACCCGATATACGCACTGGCATAATAAATACAGCTTAATAATTTTATGAGCAGGTTCACTAGAAACAATGTCAAATGTTTAGCTTACCACATAATAAGCATTATAGTTCACAATTTGCAGAAATAATAGTCTACTCACATAATGCATATCTACGTAAATCGCAAGTATAACAAATCAATAGTGAAAATGCTTTAAATATTTTTAAATCCATTCTCTCACAATCAGTCTCCTATTAAGCTAATGGCTGCCTTTCATGACCGGACTTCTTGCCACACTAAATTCAAGTGATTAGAAAATAGAATTCTCTACAGCATGTAAACGTTTGATCTCAGTCCATTGGCTGGTCTCGTTCTCATTAACCTTAACCGTTGGATAATTAATAAGTACTACTCATCCATTGGAACTGGTTTGCATTGCATCAGCAATTTCTAGCATTTTCTCAACTCGAGTTGTTTACCCCAACTCTGACACACAAAAATACCATTATAAGTAGTGCATAAGGTCGGGTCGCCTCTACAGTGTAACAATTTAGAGTTAAGTTTAGAAATATGGATAGGCAAATTTACTCTGCCACAGATAGTTAACAATTTATAGTTAAGTTTAGAAATAGGGATAGGCAAATTTATTCTGCCACATATACACCTTGATTTAGTGATTTTTCAATACAGACTAAGTCCCAATAATTTTATATACATAATGCAGAGAATAGATACAGACCGATGGAATACACTCGCATTATTGATTTAGTGTTGGACTTGGAATACATTCGTATTATGGAGTCTGAATGTGTGCACGTATTAGATACACAGTTATTTATTATATGTTTACCAAGGATATAGACTACAATTGACATTGTATACAATACGTAACGGAGTCACGCTGCTTGAGTGATTCAATACTAAGATATAATACCTTTCAACTCCCACGTGGCTGGTACAAATGTGTGCGTGCGTGCTTATTTGTTACGAAGGAAATTGGCAATGGCATTCTTGATGTCTGCTCCAGACGGACTATCGTTTATTTCCTCCCTCCTTTTTCAAATACCACCACATCACACTGGGTAGTCAACATGGTTCACGTGTCACAACTCTATGGGTAGTCAACATGGTTCACGTGTCACAACTCACTGGATAGTCAACATGGTTCACGTGTCACAACTATCTGGGTAATCAACATGGTTCGCGTGTCACAACTCTATGGGTAGTCAACATGGTTCACGTGTCACAACTCTATGGGTAGTCAACATGGTTCACGTGTCACAACTCACTGGGTAATCAACATGGTTCACGTGTCACAACTCTATGGGTAGTCAATGTGGTTCACGTGTCACAACTCTCTGGGTAGTCAACGTGGTTCACGTGTCACAACTCGTTGGGCTTTCTAATCAACATGGTTCACGTGTCTGGTTAGTGACTGCGTGTTTCTCACTTATATGGAGCAACATTTGAGAAATGACTCGAACGTTCTCTAACTGAACTATACATGTTCGACATTGAATAGACTGAGTGTCTCCAGTTATTACTTGCTACCAATTAATCAATTAATTATTTTTAATATTATTTGCTAGCACTCTGGACCAGTGTTGTGATATTTGCTACATTCCACTCCAGTTATTATTATTTGCTAGCATTCCACTAATTATTATTTGATATCAACCCACTCCAGTTATTACGTGATAGCATTTTAGACCTGTTATTTGTTATTTGCTAGCATTCTGTTCCATCCTAGCTGAATTTTATCAACTCTGTAAGAATGAGATCACACGCGCGCCCATCATTTAATCTATCTGTGGAACTAGTTCACATCGATTGTTTTTGTAATTTTGCCGGATGCGAGTACGATAATGAAACGAACATCCATAGCCGCACCCCCTCTCCCCATCCACATATGCGTAGCGTATGAATACAAGAAATAGATGCAAATTGATTTGGGCTATTGAATGTACAGATGAGATGCAAAGTGCTTTAATGTAGGATTATATAGATAGGCGAGTATTACACGAGTATTACAAAATGGAATCAAATTGATTGTGGAACATACTGGAAAGAAACTGGCAGTTTATCTGAAGGACAGAATGGACATTTTGATTATGCATACATGCTGCGCAAAATTGGGCAAATATTGCTCTGTTGACGCACAGATTGGATGCAAAAAGTTATAGCGCAGACAGCACACTAAGGACAATACTTGATTTAGTTTCTGTGTATCCATAATGGACAGGGAAAGTATTTTATGAAAGCTCAAGTACATAATGATAACAGAAAACGACTGTGTTCAGTCAGCATAAGAAACACAACTGGGGATGGGGAGGAATATTGTAATCGAACTTCCGGGTATTATAAAGGGCAGACAATATGTACGTATTTAGCAAGAAAGAGCGGTGCTTACCCTTGCCATAGTGTCTGAGAATGTAGATCAATATGAGTAAACTGTACTTGTAAGAGACTGATTATAGGAAGAGGATTATATATGTGTGTGTGAGTGCGTGCGTAGAATAGCTAGCTAGATCCATATGAATAATAATGAAACTCACTTGTTTGCAGATGACATGGTGTATTTGTGAAGATGAGGTTTCTTTTTTCGAAATTGTTTTCTTATGGAAAGCAATAATTATCTCGGCTGCCATGAAGTTGAATTTTTTTACTTTCTTGGGCTTTCTAAAGTAAAGAAAACAATTTGGGAGTAGGATTTTAGTGAAATACAAGAAAGAGATAATACGATTATTTCTAGTGAATTTCATTACGAATTACGTTCAGAATGCAGACCAGGATCCACACATAAAAACGAGTTGATGAAGGCGACAGGAAATACGCCATTTGAGAAGCAAGAAACAATTCAGTAAAATCAAATCCTTCGAGAGAAGGAAACACGGCAATAAGAATAAAAATAAAACATCGAGGCAGCCAATCATAGAACGAGCGAAATAAGTCAACACATTATGACAACGAGAGGTGTCTTGTTAGGAAAAAGATAAAACCCAAAATAGCATAGATTTATAGCTGAAAATCCAAGTATATTGAGTTTAGCATAATTTTTGTGATGTTTATTATTACTGTTATTCTGTCGCGAACACTTGCCACGTGCATGTCTTAGTTTAAAATATAATAAAGGGGTTCTAATTTCTACTAGTATGTCTTAGTTTAAAATATAATAAAGGGGTTCTAATTTCTACTACTATGTCTTAGTTTAAAATATAATAAAGGGGTTCTAATTTCTACTAGTATGTCTTAGTTTAAAATATAATAAAGGGGTTCTAATTTCTACTAGTATGTCTTAGTTTAAAATATAATAAAGGGGTTCTAATTTCTACTAGTATGTCTTAGTTTAAAATATAATAAAGGGGTTCTAATTTCTACTAGTATGCAATAACGTCTAGTACATAAAATAATACACTAAGGAAATAAGCTGACACATAAATAGATTAATAAATAAATACGTAACGTTATATGTTTTTTCGATGAATGAATATATAAATGAATGAATGAATAAATAAATAAAATATGTTTCTGAAGGAATCAATACATTAATAAATAACATAATCATGTATGAATAAATAAATAAATTCAATGACTCTGGATGAATAAAAAAGTAGATAATAACAGTGTGAATGGAGTTACAAATAAAAATAAAATCACTAAATGAATAAAGAAAAAAAATATGAAGGAATTAACTAGTTATCGACTTACTGACTAAGCACATAATAAATCGATTTTTCAACATATGATTACTTCAAATGGAACGGTAAAAGAACTTCTGTCTCTTAACAAGGGTTTGAACGTATCTTAACAAGGGTTTGAACGTCTCTTAACAAGAGTTTGAACGTCTCTTAACAAGGGTTTGAACGTATCTTAACAAGGGTTTGAACGTCTCTTAACAAGGATTTGAACGTCTCTTAACAAGGGTCTGCATGCCTCTTAACAAGGGTTTGAACGTATCTTAACAAGGGTCTGCACGTCTCTTAACAAGGGTTTGAACGTCTCTAAACAAGGATCTGCACGTTGCAGCCAATTAAAACGTGACATTCAACGACTTCGACCTAAACTGATGTCACCAAACAAAAAAATATTGACACCTGCAGAATCACGTGCTGCGACATTGACTCTGTTACAAACATACTTTAGCTTGTCCAAAAATTACTGTTTAACACCTTTTCTCTTATTTTCTCTCCATAGTAAACAATTTGGAGACAAATCTCTAATCGATAAAATATGTACAGTAGAAACATAAAACCCTACATGCATTTTGCTATATTTTTTGTTAATAGTTGGACAGGTTTGATATCTAATATCCAAATTAATTGTGTCAAATGAGCACACACATATTTGTGTAGAAGTTCGTGACGTATGTTGAATTGCTATAGGTATTCTGTTTTGAATTAGATGTAATGTGTGGGAACGGGGCTGACGCTGGCGATGTAGCTGTTGCCAGCTTAGTACAATAGCCTTTGTTTGCAGTTGTTGTAGTAGTGTTGTGGCATGGCAGAAATGGCCGGACATTTAGTTGTTGTCGCTTGGTCTTTTTGTTTTGATATTTTGGGGGGCAGAGCAGAGACCATCTTTTTTTTGGTCATCTATGAATATTTTAGCTGTTGTCATTATACAACGAAATGATAGACCTAAAGGCTAGTATCATAGCAGATGTTGCTGTGGAATAGATGTTAACATATATTACCTTTATAAATACAGACTGTTTGAGTGTAGTGATCAGATTGCATGAAACATGTAAGGTCTTGTATGTATGTCTGATGTAAGATTGTGTATGTATGTCTGATGTAAGATCGTACATGTGTGTCTGATGTAAGATCGTGTATGTATGTCTGATGTAAGATCGTGTATGTATGTATGCCTGATGTAAGATACTGGCTAATTTTCTACAACAATTTGATTTCATTAAGTAAACAAACAAATACTAAATAAAACGAATCAAATGCAGTCGACATGTTTTGTCATAACAGCTGTTGCTTCAATTTATATTCTGATTTGATTTACTTAAAACATGTGGGGTTATTTTCTTCTTCTCGACATGCCATTGCTGCTTTGTATACATCTGTTGCTTTGGAAATCATGTCCACATGTCTCAGTAATTTTGTCTTTCAGTGAGTGAACACTTCACGTTATCTTTATTGCTTAATGATCAGCGTTAAAAGTAATGTTTGCTTCTTGGCGCGGTTTATCTTTATTGCGTAGTGATCAGCGTTGAAAATAATGTTTGCTTTTTGCTGTGTTTTATTTCTTAATTTATCCATGATATTTTGTCTGAACTGAACTCAGATTTGGCTTTTTAATTTGCTGATTTCAAATCTCTTACTTTAGACATATCTATCTATTATTTTATTGTTAGTTTATGTCTATGTGTTTTCAGTACGCTCATTGCTTTGCAAGACAAATTTGCTGTCAACTCTGAACTAATCTCTACAATTTTCTCAGCAATGTACTTTACATCTGTTAGTGTGTGGGCTGAGGTTATATCCGTGTCAGCACTTGATATTACGACACTGCTGTCAGAACGATGTATTTAGATCATCTCCATGACGTCACTGATGTCAGAACACTGTATATAGATCATCTCTATGATGTCACTGCTGTCAGAACAATGTATGTAGTACATCATCTCTAAGACGTAACTGCTGTCATAACACTGTATGTAGATCATCTCTCTAATAGTTTTCCTTCCACATAAATAGTAGAATTATAGTGCAATTCGCTTTTCAGTTCCATACTGATTATGAGGTAAAAGACCGAATTGAACTGATGTCTACATCATGATGTTTTTGCAGGTCTCTATATACCGATAGAAATTAAAAGAAAGTCACCACTTCTTCCAATAAAGAGTAATCATATTTATTCTTTAAAAAAATAAAGAAGCCATTGTCTAGCTGAAGAAAAAAGTCATGAAATGCCATATTTCTAATGGCGACTAAGTCTAAAATCATTACTATAGGACTGATTTTTAAAGTGCAGTTCTTAAATCTTGTTAACATTTGTTCTTCATCGCCTTATGAAGTACGTACAAGTTCAATGTACTCAGATAACCAGAAAATGACTGACCTAATTTAAAAGTGCGAGACTGCACGAATTGTATCACTGGTTGCTAGGATACAAGTTTTAAGAAAATAAACGAAATAAAAAAGTAATTCACTTGAGATTAGATTTGAATAAAATAAATATAAATGTTCTGCATATCCTTTTGAATACAGTGAGGTTAGATTACATCATCACTCAAGTCTGAACCGTTCAGTGAAATACCAATAAACATCACTGGTAATGAATTAATAGCAAGCATACATCAAAACTCTTGATCAGATTTAGAATAAATATAAAGCACGCTCTTATAAAGTGTATAATATAGTTCATAAATAGTTCATACATAGTTCATACATTGTTCATACATAGTTCATACATTAGTTAATACATAGTTCATACATTAGTGCATATTTTAACAAACACTTCAGACTCACTACTATGTAGTGTCCTTTTGATAAATACATTGAGGTAACAACAGCATTCAAATCTGACCAACCCTTCAATGAAACAGTCACTTTAAAGTTTCTGGTCAGCAGCGAGCGGACAGCGATCATCATCTAGAATGAAATCAGTATCCTTCGCATGTGACAAACTCGTTAAGTGAAATAATAAATAACAGTGAAATAAATAAATATATAAATAAATAAATCACCTCCATGTGAGGGGATTTTTACTACTTTACAGAAGTCTTGAGTCGTTTAACAGTATAGCACACATTTGATGACCCTATCTAGTGACTCACCAACATTAACCAGAAAGGCCCAAAGGATGGATTAATGTAACAATACACAACACATGATCGTGTTTCATAAAACAACAACATACCCCACTAAGTTCCGAATGCTGGCGTCATCTAACAATACGCCACAAATAATATTGACCCTGTCTTGCAAAATACCAATATTCTCTTGAGGTTTTCTGACCAAGGAAGAAGAAGAAATTGAAAAAACTATTTCAGACTGGGAAAAGATGTAATACAAACTTGCAGTGTCACCCCTAACTAAAACAATAGGTAAAGGGGGTATTGGGGTGTGGATGGTGGGAGGGAAGGGATGATGTCGATGGGTATCGATAGTGGCAGCTCGCCTGAAGTTCGTTAGTTCGCATTCACGGCCTGTACATCAGAAAGGTGGAAACATGTGATGACGTCAGAGGCACCATGCGAAAACACATCGATAAATGATATGTCAAGAGATCATGATTGCTGAATTTCGAATTATCACTGCGACCTGAACATATACTTAATCATTCCACATTGACACATGTCGAAATCCGCGCATTTTACGTTAAAAATAAACTTAATCATCCATCTTTCAACAACGTAGAGGAATTAAAGTTATTATTAACGCCTGCATATATAATATCCCACCAACGTCTTACTTTCAAAGTATCAAAGTGTAACAGTATTAATTAATGAGGCTGTATCTTTTCCCTATTCAATTATTTTTTTATCCTTTTCCACTAGAAACCTACACTATGAAAGAGTCTTAACAGATTAACGGAATTGGCTTATCCATTCCCCAATACCCACAGTAAGGCAGAAGATTGAGAAATGTTCTTTAGCAAAGGAATTTCACAATGTTGTTACATGATATATGATCTAAATCAGCAGTGGAGAATTCACATATGGACACCATTAGTTTAAACTCACCGCTTTGATCAGGTTTGTATAGAAGATCATTCTAATACTTTATAATGTTTTAGTCATTAGTTTAGAGTGTAATATATAATTATAATATATATTATATATGTAATTATATATGTAATTATATATTACACTCTAAACTAATAACTAAGACATTTAATTCAGCTGTTAACAGAGACAAATTCATGTTTTGAACTAGCGCTTCTCATATATTTAAATAGGCTTTGAAATAACTTAGCTAGTTTGGATCGGTTTTGCATCACACATATTTTTTAATAAGTTTTGAAGTAACCTAACTCGTTTAAATCAGTTTTGCATCACACATATTCGCACCTAAGATAAAAAAAAAAAAACTAGTTTGTCCTTTTACGTTTCTACAATGCCGAGCACCTAACCAGCGTCCTGCGCGAAATGACTAATAACTAATGTGATGGGGTGAGGTGTTATGTTGTTGTTATGGGTCACCCCAGGGTGCGAGGCGATGATGAAACGATAAAGATACAATGGGACGATACGGCAACCACAGCAAGAGAGGCAGAACACGCAACACGTGTTTACATTTTCATGATCTTTATTTCGGCGACACACCGCCAACCATGCTCCTCTCTTGACCAAAGACGACTAAAGACGAACGCACCAAGACGAACCAAGACGAACGCTCCAAGACGACCCCTCTCGCACACTCTCTCACACAATATATCTAAAAAGTCCGGGCGGCAAAGGGGACTCCACTAAACAATTCTGGAACTGCTGACTAAAAATACTGCTAACGGGTACATCTGTGCTAACCTACTTTCGTTCTAACATAAATTTCTCCTAAACTACCTAGAGTTATATAACACTTAAACTATCAAAAAAAATACTACATTAAATACTCTCTAAATACAATACTTCCTTACAATATAATTCACAAAATAAATTATAAAATAAAATAATTAACTATATTCATGTGCCAGGGGAAAACCATGTACACATACATAAATCATAAAATAAAATAAATCATAAAATAAATCATAGAAAACAATATAAACTAACTTACAAAATTATATAGATATAAACTACATCCCACTAACTATTAGAATATCTAAACATTAACTTTACTTGATAAATGAATAATATACTAAGTGGCGGTCAAACGTGTACACCATGGCACAGCCACACATTCCTATATAGCAGACCGCGCCGCGTGATTCAAACAAGCGGCCGATGACCTACTTTGCTGCCCGGCAAAACAAGCGCTATGCACACACTCTGTACACACGTACATCCACCCTTCCACACTAATAAATGACTGTGATAACAACCAAATCGTCAGAACAATAGTAATATAATTCTCATAGACGAGTTTTCTGCATGAGTGCACAACATTCCTGTACCTCGCATGGACTAGTTTTCTGCATGAGTGCACAACATACCTGCACTTTGCTTTGACATGCGTCATGATTGCAATGACTAAATTCTATACAACTGATGAATAGACATTGCAATAAGCGAAATATTAAAAGTATGCGTTACATCTGATTAGTGCCTTAAAAATAAAATGTTTAAGTATTTCGCGTGTCACAAAGTGTGTAGAGTGAATTAGCAACCTTCGATACGCCACACATTCTGTCAGTAAATCACAATTTACATCACGTTTTACTAACTCCATCTGTGTACTGTCAACTTATTTTACATCTGTCAAATATCCTTAAACTAGCTGCACAGATAGTAGAGTCTCCATCTTTTTTTCCAGATCAAGGAACACGCAAGATAAACACTCATTTTTTTTTGAAGGATGTAGTGGGCGAAATCAGACTTGCCTTTGTCATGAAACTATTTCAAACTAATCAACACCAAGTACTATTATCCAAACACGTAACAAGTTTGCTACTGTCAGCAAGTATGGCCTTCAAATCGAAACACTTAAGGATGGTATGACGAAAATAGAGATAATGCTAACATTCTTGTATTGTCATGATTTCATTCTTTCTTTCTCTTCGGGTGGAAAGCAAAGTATGGACAACGTGCAAATTGCAATACACACGGAGCAAACACAGCTGCCCAGACGCAACATTTGTGAATATAAATCAATTCAGCTCAAAGTCCAGGAAAACAAAAGCAGAGAGGTACAAATATCCGCTGAGACAGATGACTCTGAAGATTGTCATTTCTTGGGTGGACAATGAGACTCAAAACGCACTTGTGAGCTGCTGTGGCAACATGTACAACACCGTCGTGCAGTGAGTTAGAAAATGACGAACACAGAGAACAACCAGTGTAAACTGTTCAAATCTAGCAAGACTTTTCTTTTTTTGAGCTCTTAAGCAGAATCATTTCAGTGTTTGCTCTGGTTGTTGGACAGACTCTGCCCGCGCTCCCTTGATTGCAGAGGAAGGTCCGTGTTGACACTAAACTTGTTGGGGCGCAATCCTTCTTTGAGAAACGGCTGTCTCCGTGCGGCACCCCGATACAGCTAACGTTTCTTTGTCCACAAGATGGACCGTACCATACAAGGGCATTTTATTGATTTTAATTTGCTCTAGAGTTGATAAATACCTTGCAACTTTGCATGGTCTAGTTTTGTTGTTAGGCTGAGAAAAGACGCAACAGTAAAGATTACATTTTATAAATATAGTAACGCCTGCTACATGTGTATCTGATGTGCGTTTAGTATCGTTATATTGATCTGTATAGTAGTAATATATGGTAAATATGTAGTCTGCTGTGTAGAATTGTATTAATAGGTAGATCAGTAGATCAGTCTTTTGTTATTGTTGAATGTTTTAGAAATTGGTTTTGATTAGTTCACTAAATCTCTAGTATGCTCTGTATTATTCTTATAACGATTTATCAATATAACAATGCACAGTACGTTTACATATAGTTATTGTATATTGATAATCGTTACATTAATTTAAACAATATTTGCATTATGTCCTTGATTGAAGCTGAGATAGCTGCACAATGAAGTAATTCTGATAAATATATGCACTGCAATATAACAATGCATAGATAAAGTGACCACAAAAGCCCATCATAGTATTATCCATCCACGAGAGATTGCGCATATTAATCACTAAAGTACGTCATCATAAATCTACTGCTTTTTATAGTCTAGACGTTAATGGATTGCTATGTAAAATAATGTTTATCTACCATTTATTAAATTATCAATCTGTGATAAATTTACAGTAAGTTTATTACTGCAGAGCATACTAATCCATAAAGTAATTTTGCTAAATATACAGTATGTAGCACCAAAGAGATAAACTAACGCTAGATCAATCCATGATTACTCTACGTCTATATGCTGTTGTTTGCTCATGTAAAGCAAGATTGAACGGTAACGCGATTAACGTAAATTTACTGCTGTTTTTTGTTGTGCAGATGTAGATAAATAATTAATGGTAAATTTACTTCTGTTTTCAACATTACAGAGACAGACTCGCGAATTAGAGGCTTATTCAATGAGGGCAAGGAAATCACTAGCAACCTGTTGTTTACGACATTTATACTGACTGTGAGGGACATTTTGATTTTAAAAGAAACATTACATTTAAATCTGTTCGCACTGTCCCGGGACATTGCTTAACTAATGTTTTCGAGCGATGAAATAATGCTTTCGTAGGGTAATTTGAGCAACAAAGAGTTGTACTTATATTATGAATGAGCAAATAAAACCTGAATTTTGTTACTGTTTCTTAGAATGAATACAGTCTTGATGTGTTGAGTTTACAAACCTAATCGTCGAGCAGTGAATGCTACTCATTCGTGGAGAAAATTCTGCTCACTAACTCGACACGGTGAGCAGTTTGGCGACCGTCCACACAATTAGTTGTTTCGAGAGCTCTGATCACGTGCCCTCCTAACTACCAATGATATTCCAATATTCCTACATTGTGCCGTATAAAGAGCTCGATCACGTGTCTTCCAAGCAAACCGTTAACGATGTACGATTCTGAACCACGAGAACTTCAAGCACAGTGAAATCCTTAAGTAGTGTGTGAGCAGTGTGAACTACTTTATTCATTACATGCCAAAAGCATTCGTTATTTACGTTATATGTAGTAAGCAACTTGTAGTATTCACAATCACTTTTTTTTACCTACTTATGATCGTTCATTCACCTGTTAGGTTCAAGATGAGTCGCCTTTAGCAGATAAGTGCGCTTTTAGTATATATGCAGTATTGACTTTTCCTATTTATCTTTCTGTATCTATCTATCTATCTATCTATCTATCTATCTATCTATCTATCTATTTATCTATCTATCTATCTATCTATCTATCTATCTATCTATCTATCTATCTATCTATCTATCTATCTATCTATCTATCTATCTATCTATCTATCTATCTATCTATCTATCTATCCATCCATCTCTCTCTCTCTCTCTCTCTCTCTCTCTCTCTCTCTCTCTCTCTCTCTCTCTCTCTCTCTCTCTCTCTCTCTCTCTCTCCCCTGTATTCCAGATGACATGATGCTACATTTGAAACCAAAACGATCCTCGAAAGCCGGAACATCATTTTAAGAAATACTTACAATAAATTATTTATCTAAACTTTATTTTCAACTACCTTGTAAACTTTAGAAAAACTGTCAGATAAAACAAATGAGGAACACTTGTAAATTAAAAAAATAATTGCATAGTCTACGCATTACTTAATCTTTTCCGGCCTTGACATTCTGTCCTCCAGTCATGTCTGTAGGCGTCATCAGACTGGATTGCTGTTAATAGTACATAAAAATAGACACTGGAAGTGCTTTATTTCTTTACCTTTCACTCTAACCTACTAGTCTATTCTACGGGTCATTAAGTAAAATAGTCACCGAATTTGCTTCTGTTTTATCTTCATTGTAGCCTTCTAGTCTGTTATATTGGCTATTTTGCTAATACGTATTTGCTCATAGCACTAGAATTTATAATCTTCACTGCAGTGTATTTGCTAATAGCTCTAGTATTTATAGTCTTCACTATTGTGTTAACAGCACCAGCATTTATACTCTCCATTGCAATGTATTTGTTAATATCACTAGTATTTATAGTCCTCACTATAGTGTTAAAAGCCCTGGTATATCTATAGTATTTGTAGTCCTCACTATAGTGTTAAAAGCTCTAGTATTTCATTAGTATTTATAGTCTTCACTATAGTGTTAAAAGCCCTAGTATTTCACTAGTATTTATAGCTTATGGAAAGCTTCGTTAAGTTCTGAGTCTCCGGAATATATTACATAATGAAGAAGTGTTTTATGAATTTATTTCTTCTCTCCCATCTTCTGTCTTCCTTATTATCAGCTCTCACTTGTAGTCATCTAGATCAAAGTCTAGATCAGAGTCATCTTCTTCTTCAGAATCATCTTCTTTCTCTTGCTTCTTTTCTTCTTCCTGCCCTGACAAGAGTATAGGAGTGTTTTTGTCTGAGGCTCTTGTAACTCAACTTTCCATTGCTGTTGTCTGAGGCTCTTGTAACTCACCTTTCCATTGCTGTTGTCTGAGGCTCTTGTAACTCACCTTTCCATTGCTGTTGTCTGAGGCTCTTGTAACTCACCATTCCATTGCTTTTTTCCCGGTAACCCGCAATTATATTTCTCTATAGTGTTAACAGCACTAGTATTTATAGTTTTCACTACAGTGAATTTGCTAATAGTACTATTTATTTATAGTCTTTATTAAAGTGTTTATATTAAATGTACTGGTTTCTGGCAATTATTTAAAGAATTGATAACGTCGAAATATTCCCTCACCTGTCTTGTTTTGTGCACACATTTAAAAAATAATTCTTTAAGCTCTCTTTCTTTTAATACCGATATTTCAAATCTATATAAATTGTGGCAGTTGAATTTCATGCTTATTTCAGCTGCGTACACAAGACACGTGCGTACGAATTCCCGGTGAAGTGGCACAGTTGTTTGCTATGAAAGCCGCACTTATTCCCAAATGTAAATTTTTTTCTCGATTTTTTAGTGTAACAGATCTTTAACTTGAAAGAACAGATTTCTGTGAAAATTTCCACTTCTGGTTAGCACGACGCCTTGACGTTTAAAGAGAATGACACATTGATCATATATTTATCTTTTTAGCCATTGACCCAGATGAACGAGACATGATTCTAAGTCTTCATTACGGAAAAGTAAATAATGGAACTGAAGTTGGCATCGGAGCGCTCCAGCAAACACGAAGCTTTAGGAATTTTAATTTACGAAGAGTTCTGTCACAGTATGTTAGTAAAGCTGAATGAAGCCAAATGGGAAAATGGGCAACAATCTAAAATTAGATTATCTAATGCCATATGTTTATGATGTAATTCGTACACAAACTGGACTCAGACACACCATAAGCATTTTGAACATACCGTATAAAAGTAAATCATCTAATGGACTGAATACCTCGTACATAAATTGTAAACTGATGCAAAAGGTTTCTTCCTGTTAGAAGATATTTACTTCAAAAATGGATACAGATTTGAACTTTTAATCATGTATTGGAGCCGTGATATGTTTTCTGGAAACGCTCGCTGTTTTTCTCATTTTGATGGTCACGCATAATCCATGTAATGGTAAAAGTGGGTGTGGGCTTTTGATGTAATTATGAGAAATAAATAAACACTTTGCACTTTTGAACACCTGGTTGGAGTTTAAACTATTTGAAACAAATAGTTTGCACTAGCATTGGACATAACTTTCACACACACACACACACACACACACACACAAACACACACACACACACACACACACACACACGAGAACACACACATACGCGCGCGTATCTATCTATCTATCTGTGTTAAATGCATTATCATTTATTATATGACTTCTTTGTTGAGCACGTCAATCACAGTCTAGTTAGTCTAAGTGGGATACCTCAAGAAAATTGTTGACATTGTGTCACACTAAACTAACTAATTCTTGCTAATCCTTATTATGGCGTTCATTAAGCTGCAGCTCTTACATCCGTTCCTTTTATTATTTATGCACAGACCCTATCTACTGGCACAGATCGCCATTTTGATTCTAACTAGCTGTACACGGATGACACTCAATCTGCCATCCAAAGCATCACACAGTTGTCTAGGATTAAGTCTTTGGCGTGTTGAACGTGTTTAAAGAATCAGTGATACAATGGAAGTCATACTTCTTGCCTCTAGAAGGTATTCGAATACCTTGTCTCTTCCAGAATCAGTGAATATCAGTGACATTTTATTTAAACTGTCAGTTGTTTAGAAAACTAGGTGTCGTTACTACGTTCTCCCTCCTGGCACTAGCATATCTTGAGGACATGTAGAACATTATCTGTCCACCCATGCCATTATCTTGAGGACATGTAGAACTGTACAAGTGGAGGACATGTAGAACAGTACAACTGGAGGACCTTTAGAACAGTACAACTGAAGGACATTTAGAACTGTACAACTGGAGGACATGTAGAACAGTACAACTGGAGGACATGTAGAACAGTACAACTGAAGGACATTTAGAACTGTACAACTGGAGGACATGTAGAACAGTACAACTGGAGGACCTTTAGAACAGTACAACTGGAGGACATGTAGAACAGTACACCTGGAGGACCTTTAGAACAGTACAACTGGAGGACATGTAGAACAGTACAATTGGAGGACCTTTAGAACAGTACAACTGGAGGACATGTAGAACAGTACAATTGGAGGTCCTTTAGAACAGTACAACTGAAGGACATTTAGAACAGTACAACTGGAGGTCCTTTAGAACAGTACAACTGAAGGACATTTAGAACAGTACAACTGGAGGACATGTAGAACAGTACAACTGGAGGACATTTAGAACAGTACAACTGGAGGACATGTAGAACTGTCCAAGGATAGGACATGTAGAACTGTCCAAGTGGAGGACATGTAGAACTGTACAAGTGGAGGACATGTAGAACTGTACAAGTGGGGGACATGTAGAACTGTACAAGTGGAGGACATGTAGAACTGTACAAGTGGAGGACATGTAGAACTGTACAAGTGGAAGACATGTAGAACTGCATAACAAGACATTTAGAACAGTATAGCCGGAGCTGAGATAAACTATCACTTTCACAGCCTTCTTATAGGTGACCTACTTAAACCCTTATGTGTTCACATGTGCTCTCTCATCTTGACGTACGTAGTTTATTTCTACCAGTTTGTCTTGTAAACAGACTTCAATAAATTTACAATTCTGCAGCTGAGATTATTCTCGAAATACAAAGGACCGATCATGTCATTCCATTTATCAGATTTCCTGGACTATCTGTTCACATTCTTCAATGGTTACCTGTTCATAGCCTTCAGTGGCTACCTGTTCACTGTCTTCACTGGATACCTGTTCACTGTCGATTCTCTTCATCATTATTTAACAGTCTGGCTTCAACCCTAAAGACCTGTCTGTTGCGGTAGTTTGAGTACATTTGTATTTGATTTTATTAAAAATCATAAATATTAATATAAAGCGTTTCCTGTTGAATGCTCACCACAAAGTCTTAACAGTTTCGTTGTGTCGATTTGCTTAACACAAACCGCTGTGGACAAGCACTATTCTAGCTACGAAGTTACACTACATGACGTAAGGGTGGAACGCTAGGTGCGAAGTTGCACTACTTACACAAATGTGGAACACTAGCTGCGAAGATTTACTACATGACGTAACTGTAATACATTATATGAGAAGTTTCAGGAGATGACGTATCTGTAATACATTATATGAGAAGTTTCAGGAGATGACGTAACTGTAATACATTATATGAGAAGTTTCAGGAGATGACGTAACTGTAATACATTATATGAGAAGTTTCAGGAGATGACGTAACTGTAATACATTATATGAGAAGTTTCAGGAGATGACGTAACTGTAATACATTATATGAGAAGTTTCAGGAGATGACGTAACTGTAATACAGAGGAGAAGTTGCAGGACGTGACGTAACTGTAATACATTAGATGAGAAGTTGCAGGAGACGGCATAACATGGAACCAAAACATCTCAGTCCTCCATTTGTGATCTTACTGGAACCCTCCAAGAAACCGAAAAATACCTGGGTGTGTAAAATTGTTAAACGGCCACATGTCTGCAACCCACGCCCGTTGGGGATAAGACAAAAAGACATCGACATTTACCGTCAGAAGAAAAAAAAAGTATATATTTAAATCTGTATCTGTGACATTACATTAAAATGGTGTGACAGCTTTTGTGCTCTCACGCACGCACCCACGCGCCAACACTCGCGCGTGAGCTGCAGGTGTCAGACACGAGGCGCTGAAACGCGGACCGAGCCTGCTTGTACCGCTGGTTGTCAGCAATGGTGCCTACAGGAGGGTAAATCAAAACCTTAGCGACCAAATATCTGGAGTCATTGCTCACGATGTTAACGCCTTTACCAGGAGTTCGGGGAATGGTAGTGTGTACGTCAGCTAAACTTCATGAAGTTTTGTTGACAGTCATGGTATGTTTACAGTAATCTATTTCAAGTCGTTTTATTGACATTCATGGTATGTTTACAATAATCTATTTCAAGTAGCTTTATTGACATTCATGGTATGTTTACAACAATCTATTTCAAGTAGCTTTATTGACATTCATGGTATGTTTACAATAATCTATTTCAAGTAGCTTTATTGACATTCATGGTATGTTTACAATAATCTATTGCAAGTCCTTTTGTTGACATTCATGTTACGCTGGCAATAAGTTATTTTACGTCGTTTTGTTGACATTCATGTTACGCTGGCAATAAGTTATTTTTCGTCGTGTTGTTGACATTAAGGCTTGTTTACAATAGGCTAATTCACATCGTTATTTTGACATTCATTTTATTTTTATGGTAAATTATTACTAAGTAAACACTCTTAAGTCTCCAGTAATATTTAAGTTACTCCAGATTTAAAGGAACTCTAATACTGATATAATTCACAAAGAAATTGTTTTTTAAAGTTGGTTCATGTTTTTGTAATATATCCATTGGTCCATGTAGGGAGCGATTTCAGATGAAGAGTGATTACAAATACAATTTGTATAAATATCTTTTGCATGTTTCACATTTGCAGAACTGGACTTTTTGTGAAGCCCCTTAAAAGTGATAGAGATTGGTGTTGCTATTCAAAGTGCGACAGATTGATTATATATGGCCTAGTCTTTTTGCTCTTATGCCAGCGAGACCAACTGTACTAACAGAAATAGCCAATGTAAAAAGAAACCCACACAAAGCACAGCAATATTCACCCATATTCATCCAATTCAAAGTTTTGCTGCTTCTACTACACGTGCGGGCGCATACTTACACACACACACACACACACACACACACACACACACACACACACACACACACACACACACACACACACACACACAATCACACAAACACGCCTACACAAACGCGCGCGCGCGCACACACACACACACACACACATCTGGCTGCATTTTTGCGACGTACAAACAAACACAAAAAAAATGAAATCATGAAATGAAATATTAAACCTATTTTATCGGTTGTACAAAAAGAATCAATTCAATTCTTTAAGCATAAATATATCAAATTTATATTTTATGGTGCATCAATTGAGTTGTATCGAAGTGCACAATCAAGGATTCTTTTTAATATAGCTACAGTTTCAAGTTATAACATGCTCATTGCTTAAAAGATTCCAATTTTTATTCTTATGTAACTTTTCATATGTCAGTGCTGTTATTAAATATTGATATTGTGTTGCCCGTTCTTGGCTAGGCCGCCATACTGCAACGTTCGTAGCTAGCGTCTTGTGTTCTGGTTCTTAGCCGAATAGACTTACGTAATCATGTAGTCACGTGCACTGACTTCACAGACTGTAGACACGCCTGTAACAAAGTAAATATATCATATGAAAAAATAACAACATTCTTTGGTAAACTGTTGATTTTTTGTAATATATCATAAATTATAGTCATGCATTATAGATTAAGGAGAAGATAAAGCATGATTTTAACAGCGCGCACCTGTCAGAAAGGAACTATTTTTTTTATTATTAACTTCACTTTTGGACTAAGACGTGATGTAGAAACTTTTGTTTCATTTGTTTCCCTTTGCGTAATAAATAAATAAATAGAAATGTAGAATGACAGACATATAGATTGAGAGATAGATAGATAGATAGATAGATAGATAGATAGATAGATAGATAGATAGATAGATTGATAGATAGATAGATAGATAGATAGATAGATAGATAGATAGATAGATAGATAGATAGATAGATAGATAGATAGATAGATAGATAGATAGATAGATAGATAGATAGATAGATAGATGGATGGATGGATGGATGGATAGATGGATGGATGGATGTTTGGAAACATCTCAGCAAAGAAGTGTAGCATTCCATGGTCTGGAAACATACTAATGGCGACCATTACAACTCGCAGAAGGTATTACATGATAACAGTAAAGATCAATAAGCTCTATAGCCCATTACCGTTTGAACAGTTGTTCACAATCTCGCATTTCAATTTAAGCTGACATCTTTCTCAACAGTTTACTCAGCAGTTAGCGTGACAGTACTGTGTTGCCTTACATTAGAATAGGTTAACAAATTTCGTTGTAGTCTCAGTTTCAAATGAAGATTGAAAAAAATAATGTAATCTTAGATTTAAAACATGATAGACAACTTTCACTCTTCTGTCACTGGAATACAATTTGATTTCATATATTTTGCTGATTGTTCCAAACTATTGTGAAAGAAAATAGATCTTTTCGTACATAGAAATATTATACTGGACTATTGTATGCTAAGACATGAAAGTAAAAATTCGCTCTGTGTACACAGTAAATTATACTCGACTTTTGTAAATGAAGACGTGAAAGTAAAATTTCAGACTTGTGTACACAGTATATTATATTCGACTTTTGTAAATCAAGACATTAAAGGACAATGGCATTCTGTGTACATGATGCTCGGTGTAAATCGTGTGTTTTGTTAAGATGTTCTTCTAAATACTGAAACTAGACAGGGATATCGTAATAGTAAACTGGAAACTGTATGAAAGTGACCCCCATCCATCATTTCTGTTACCATCCAGCTAAGCATAACATGCATAGACAACGCAGTAGATCAGAGAGTTGCCAACCGTGGTTGTAGTTCTTCAGAGTTGCCAGTAGTGGTGCCTTCAGTGTGGACAGGTTTCGGATGTTTAAGCTATGATTGTTTATTTATAGAACCAAGGTATTGTCTTCGATTGCTTATTTACTGGCCAAGAGTGTTAACTATTGATTGCTTATTTACTGGCCAAGAGTGTTAACTATTGGTTGCTTATTTACTGGCCAAGAGTGTTAACTATTGATTGCTTATTTACTGGCCAAGAGTGTTAACTATTGATTGCTTATTTACTGGCCAAGAGTGTTAACTATTGATTGCTTATTTACTGGCCAATAGAGATAAGTATGATTACTTATTTACTGGCCAATAGAGATAAGTATGATTACTTATTTACTGGCCAGTAGAGATAAGTATGATAGTAGAGATAAGTATGATTACTTATTTACTGGCCAATAGTGTAAGCATGAATGCTTCTTTACTGACGAAAGGTGCTGTACATGATTGCTTGCAAGGATCACTGACGAAAGCTGTTATACACGATTGCTTGTACAAATCAGTGACAAAAGCTGTTGTAATGATTGCTTGTACAGATCACAGACAAAAGCAATTCTACAATATTGCTTGTCAAATCACTGACGAAAGCTCTTCTACAAGATTACTTGGACAGATCGTTGATTACACGTGTACACATTCTAATTTGTTTGGAAGGGTTAGGCTGTCTAACACTTGCATATCAGTCTTTTGTAGAATGGTAAAGTGCTTAAAACACGTTTTCTTTCAATCCTGACCAGTAGTAAAACTATCTACCGACTGACGACATGTCACGACGGAGAGATTAAGGTACTCAGCCCAACACTAAAGTGAGAATTTTTCATACCTTATCTTCTGGGACTTTCGATCACTGGCCAAAGTACTCAGACATTAATTTGTTGCTGTTTGATCAGTTTTCTGAACTTACAGCTTACTACTGACCAACTAATCGCAGTGATTTACAAAAGAATATTTATCGTGTTGTCTTCGTTCAAACACTTCCACTCCCCTTTCTTGTATAGTGTGTGTCTTGTTTATAATGTGATACTCCTTTTTCTGTACGCGGAATGATTATATATAATAAGATACTCATGTTTCTGTATACTGTGTGACTTATTTATAATGATACTCATTTTTCTGTATACAGTGTGACTTATTTATAATGTGATACTCCTTTTTCTGTACACTATATGATTATATATAATGATACTCATTTTTCTGTAAACTCTGTGACTTATTTATAATGAAATACTATTCAATGGTAGACCATTATTTGACGATCACTTGATATGTACCCGTATGTCGTGTTTCAAACGTTTCCTTCCTCTTTAAATAATTACTTTAATGAAGCAATTTCCGTTAGTTCTATTTAAGATATTCTACTGTGTCTTAGATTTAAGCATACTATTGTATCTTTGATTTAAGTATACTATTGTATCTTAGATTTAAATATACTACTGTATCTTAGATTTAAGTATACTACTGTATCTTAGATTTAAGTATAATACTTATCTTAAGTATATTCGCAACCAATGGAAATGATCATTTATTGCACCTTTAACACCTTAAGCTAACCTTTATAAGCTAACTGAAATCGTCTGACTGGTAATATTCATGTTTATTTTAAAACAAATTGTATTTATTTTGATAATAACAAATGCTAATGTGTTAACATGATTATAACAAACAGGATCTAGCTCAATTAAATAAGTAACTTTTACCACATGAGAAAGACGCTTTTGAAATGTGTACAGAGATCAGAACAAAGTAAATAAAATAAATTAGGACGTTTTGTGACAATACGAAAACAGTATAAAATAAAATAAATCTAATTAATGTCCTATATTTTATTTCCATGAATACTTATGACACGTTTGGAAATGTGGGACACTGTTGTCTCATTTAACGCATTGCTGTCTTGGTCTTCGCTTTGCAATCTCTGACTGTTGTAAATATTTCATTTCGATAATAATAGAATATGTCAGATTTGTAACAAGGATGTTTTATTTCTTTTACAGTTGTAAAGGTTCTATCTCGTGTAATCGACAAGCACGTGTCACGACAATGATTCTGACAGACGGTGTGCAGTAAAGGAAGTGTGACTGAAGGGGATTTCCCGTGAGTATGTCCGACTTTTAGGACACGACACATTCGCTTTCCATGTTTGCTTGCATTTACTAAAGTTAATTATTTACAAAATCACTGGAAGCAGAAGATAATTATATCTTTTTTTTAGAGTTACTGGATCTTTAGCATTGTGTTTCCGCAAAGCATTACCAATGAGTTACTTCCTCGAACAAACTAAATGTATATTTCTCATTCATTTTCGGTATAATAAAACCTTCTCTATGTGTTCAGTTTGTATAATAATATTTTCTCTATGTTCTGTCTGTATAATAATATTTTCTTTATGCTCAGTCTGTTTAATAATATATTCATTATGTCCAGTCTTCATAATGATACCGTTCCTTATGTTAAGTCTGTATAATAAAATCTACTTATGTCCAGTCTGTATAGTAATACCTTCTTTATGCCAAATCTAAAAAAATAATACTTTCATTATTTCCAATTTGTTTAGTACATTCTAAATGCACAATATGAATAATAATACCTTTTTAATGTCCAAGTTGTATATTAATAAACTCTGTATTTTCATGGTGATGCTAAGGGCGGTTGATAATGTTCCATAATTTATAATTTATTGTAGCAATTCAGTTCCTTTCCTCAAACATCCGTCCGTAGATCAAAGTAGAGAGGTGTCCTCCATCGGAATTTCAAACACCAAGAAACAAAAATAAAATCGCGAATGGCATCCATCCATGAACCAGGATGATCATCCTATTATTTAATGTGTTTATAAATACTCTCTGCGTTTAATTGACTGGTACTTAATACTGGTAGCTAAGTATGGAAAAGCACTGACAATTTCCACCAATGAATTCCTGTCACTATAAGAAAATGCCATTTTACATTATTAAACAATCATAGAACAATAGAATTCGAAGTTCCCAATTTCTGTTTCAAATACATTATGAAATTTAAGAAAGAAAAATACAAAATGGCCGTAATTATTAACTATTTTCGCACAAGTTAGGTCAGATAAATTTCCACATGAAATACAATATCCCTAAATTTGGCAAATTAATAACTAAGCATGTTACTTGCGTCAAACTACAAACTTCATATAATATCAAATGGAAGAATAATAGAAATAAAATATATTAGGTGAGCTAGGTTGAAGTTACCACAATTGCTGTTCCTGTTACCTGTCCTAAATAATGGGTGTTAAGAATTGTGACTATCTTCTTGTTACCTATCCTACATAATGAGTGTTATGAATTGTGACTATCTTCCTCTTACCTATCCTACATAATGAGTGTTACACCATGTAGAATTAGAATCGGGATTTGACATGTGGTGAGTATGAAAGAGCAACATGATATGTTGATATTGGGGCGAGTGTGTATGCCATACACTGCACACAGAGAGTGTGACACAATTATATAAAATCAGAATGCAGTGTCAATACTGCATAAACGATATAGAGCAGTCTTGTGATATTTATGCCCTTGCTTTTAAACAGTATCTAATCAATGCGATACGTACCGATTGTAACGTGCGCTCGAATGGTTATGAAACCTTAGTTCCGCTTTCCAGGGCCGAATTGTAAAACGAGACAAAGAATGTTTTAGAACCTAATTTCCTCTTTATCAAGATCAAGCGTGTTGAGAATAATGTGTTCACCCACGGCTTTACAAATAGTCACATGATCGAGGACTCATTGAAACATTTTCTATGAATTGGAGCCATGTCATATGCCAGTTGTCACAAACATAATTTATCATGTCTGACCCTAATGTTTCAAGCCGTGTAAAAAATAATTCTTATGACGCACCCGGTATATCACTAGATATATCTTGGGGTTAAAATTGTCTTAAACAATATATCAAATCCTGCAGACCTTCCTTCCTGTGTCTCAAATGCTTGAACTGCGGTTGACAATCGGTTCAATTCAGCTTTACGACTGACTGGCCTGGTTTAAATCTCATTAGTACAGGAAGGGTCGGATGCACGGAACGAGGAAACCGTACAAAGTGACAACCAGACAGGAGACTGTAAGCCTCATCATTCAAATGCCTCTTGACTGTAATATCTGCCAACGTCGGTTCCTTGGCATGCCTCTTGTTAAAGGGGTCTCGGCTCAATTAAAAGCTCATTCACTATTGTTTCTCAATGATTGCTAACGATTCTTTTCTCTGCTGAATATCTGCCAGCATCGATTCCTTGGTATGCCTGTTGTTAAAGGGGTCTCGGCTCAGTTCAAAGCTCATTCACTTTTTTTCGAACTGAGTTCTAACAATTTTTTACATTCTTTACTACATTTAATACCTGCCATCATCGATTCTTAGACATGCCTGTTTTTAAAGGAGTCTCGGGTTCAATTAGAAGCCCAAGCACTGTTGTTTCGTAATGAGTGCTGACGGCTCTTTAATATAATACCTGCCAGCATTGATTTCTTGACATGCGTGTTATTAAGGGGGTCTCGGCTCCATTAGAAGCTCATGCACTGTTGTTTTGCAATAAGTGCAAGCGGTACCTCTGCCTATTCCATGCATTTTCATGCATGAGTACCAGACACACGCATACTTGACCAATGAAAAGAACCGATTATTCAATGCAAATTTAAACCAATCGCACAAAGCTTAACCAGATACATGCAACTTGGACCAATCACGAGCACACGAAAGCGAAAACATTTGTTGTTTTCAGAAGCGTACGACGGGTTAGTTCACTTTAAGGCGTGATCAAGTAAAGCTTTGATTCCTCCCTCGAGAAGGAACGCTTTCTGGAGATGATTTGACTAGATTCAGCATACACACACACACACACACACACACACACACACACACACACACACACACACACACACACACACACATACACACACACATACACACACACACACACACACACACACACGCACGCACGCACGCACGCACAAACGCACACACACGAACGCACGCACACACACACACACACACACACACGCACGCACGCACTCACAAACGCACAAACGCACACACACGAACGCACACACACAAGAAACAACCAACCACGCCCCACACATAATAGTTAACATACACTACAAAATTAGTGTTAAATGTATAAACATATTACATATACTGCATAATAGTGCTAAATAAATAAAGCAAACAAAGACTTAACACGAACCAAGCTTATAGGTTTAACTTGACTGGTCTTTATCATTTTCATATTTTTTCAATCCATATGTCTGGCTTAGGTCATCATATTCATTATAACTGATCATTTGCAGACTATTTATATTTTGAACGGTTATATTATCGTTATTCTCAACATCCATAATTATAACTCTTTCTTCTCAAGGCTGTAGATGTACTCTGACTTGTTATCGTCGCTATCATCAACATTATAATATATACCCTCATAAATTTCAACGGCAACTTCATAATTATTAATATCATTCATAACTTCCCATTCTACTGTTCTAATTATCCCGTTTATTGTTTATATTGATGTTACGAAATATTACTGTCGGAACTCTTTGAAGTATTAGGTGTAACAACTAAAGTATTTTATTATCTTTTTTTCCCAGTAATACTATAGGCACTATGGTACTTAGTGTTTTAAAGAACTGAGAACAATAGATCATGCGAGGTAAAGGTGGAAGGGCGAATGATTAAATGACAGATTGATTTATATGGGTGGGAGAGTGAATGAGTAAGTGAGTGAGTGAGTGAGTCAGTAAGGTGATAAAATGCATGAATTGATTATCTAATAAGTGAATGGTTTATACGATTGAAACATTAAGTAAGTGGCTAAGGCACTGCTCTTTAACGCAGACATTTGCATGTGTACTAATGCCCTACGAATGATACGGAGTACTGTTACCCCCCCCCCAAATATGCCCTACGAATGGATACGGAGTACTGTTACCCCCCCCCCATAATATGCGATAGTGGATCTGGAGAGTGGGTGTACAGCAAACGAGACAATCATAGAGCTAAACACCTTCGACTGAACATTTCGTTCACCTGACTTCCTTCTGTGCACACACGTGACAACGCGGTTCACTGCACACCGTGCATCACTGCCAGACTCATCAGGTAGTCTCAAGTAGCGTGGCGACAAATTCCTACATCCTACTACATAAGTTGTTGTAAGCAAAACAATAAATTAGCAAACTGTTTTATGGAAACGTTGATATTACATCAGCTATAAAGGCAAGACTATGTTGTTTCATTAGAAAAGGCATAACAAGACGAAGCTATGTTGTTAAAGTAAAAAGGTATAGCAAGGTAAAGCTTTAGTGTTAAAGTTCATGAGACAACAAGGCAAAGCTCTGGTTGTTCTGGTCAAAGATATAGCAAGACATAGCAAGACAAATCTATGTTGATAAAGTAAATAAGGCATAGTAAGACAAAACCCTGGTTGTTGTGCGGGTCAAAATGATATAGCAAGACATAGCCCTGGTTGTTCTGTGGTTAAAAAAGACAACAAGACAAAGCCCTGGTTATTCTGTGGTTAAAGAAAAGACAACAAGACAAAACCTTGCTGTTCCGATCAATAAGACTTAACAAGGCAAATACCTGGCTCATCTGGTCGGTCAATAAGTCATAGCACGACATCTCCCTGGATGATCTGTTCAAAGACACAGCAAGACAAAGCCCAGGCTGATCTAGTCAATAAGTCACAGCAAGACAAACCCTGGCTGTTCTGGTCAAAAAGACATAGCAAGACAGATCCTTAGTTGTTCTGATCATAAAGACACATCATGACAAATCCCTAGGTGTTCTGTAGTTCGTGGGGAAAAACTGTCCTGTGGCTAGAGAAGGAACGCAATCCTGGAGATGTTTGGTCAGTTACCACTGCCTAGGTCAGGGTTAAGAACTTAATTTCGCACAACCGACTGAGTTAGTTATATCTGCTTAAGACAGCGTAAATATGTTAATTTAGCACAATCGACCGAGTTGTTTGTCACGTGGCATCAACAAACGTGTCTGGATGAACACTGGACTTAAAGAGCATCTAAGTTTTCTTTTTGCCCAAGTTAATTAAATCGGGTGTCAAGTGTCTATCATATCGGAGGTCGAAGATCAGGGCCAAGTTAATTAAATCGGGTATCAAGTGTCTATCATAACGGATGTTGAAGGTCAGGGCCAAGTTCATTAAATCAGTAAGAGAGATCAACGTTGGACTGTGTCGGTAAAGTACTGAGCAACACTCAATAGTCTAAAACACGTGTCGTGACTTTAAACTGAGCAACACTCAATAGTCTAAAACACGTGTCGTGACTTTAAACTGAGCAACACTCAATAGTCTAAAACACGTGTCGTGACTTTAAACTGAGCAACACTCAATAGTCTAAAACACGTGTCGTGACTTTAAACTGAGCAACACTCAATACTCTAAAACACAGGTGTCGTGACTTTAAACTGAGCAACACTCAATAGTCTAAAACACGTGTCGTGACTTTAAACTGAGCAACACTCAATACTCTAAAACACAGGTGTCGTGACTTTAAACTGAGCAACACTCAATAGTCTAAAACACGTGTCGTGACTTTAAACTGAGTAATCCATGGAATAACCCCTTGGAAATATACACAGAACGTTATGCTTGACCTGAACTTACTGCGCCATAGCGCGTATTGATCTTTATGCTGGAAGGACGGACTGTCACGTGCTGGTTTGATACGTGACGCGAATACTACACTACAAGTAACAATGAGCACCAACAGTCATTGTCACATCAGAGAGAGAGAGAGAGAGAGAGAGAGCAGAGAAAACAGCCATGAAACCTCATCAACAAATCACTGCGATATCAGTGAGGGCATCCAACACATTCATCCAAACCTCATTAACCTTACTAATTTTGTGTCATGGTATCACTAATTACTAGTATTTTGGTATTACTAATTACTAGTATTTTGGTATTACTAATTTCTAATGCCATGGTATTTCTAGTGTCATGGTATTACTAATTTCTAGTGTCATGGTATTACTAATTACTAGTATTTTGGTATTACCTATTTCTAATGCCATGGTATTACTAATTACTAGTGTTTTGGTATTACTAATTTCTATTATCATGGTATTAATAATTATTAGTGTTTTGGTATTACTAATTTCTATTATCATGTGTATTACTAATTACTAAGTGCTTTTGGTATTACTAATTTCTGGTGTCATGGTATTACTAATTACTAGTGTTTTGGTATTACTAATTTCTAGTGTCATGGTATTACTAATTACTAGTATTTTGGTATTACCTATTTCTAATGCCATGGTATTACTAATTACTAGTGTTTTGGTATTACTAATTTCTATTATCATGGTATTAATAATTATTAGTGTTTTGGTATTACTAATTTCTATTATCATGTGTATTACTAATTACTAAGTGCTTTTGGTATTACTAATTTCTGGTGTCATGGTATTACTAATTACTAGTGTTTTGGTATTACTAATTTCTAGTATCAGGGTATTATTAATTACTAGTGTTTTGATATTACTAATTTCTAGTTTTCGAGTAATATTTCTCCTTCAGTATTTAAGAAATGCATTCGTGTATAGGTCAAATCTATATTGTTTATACTGATATACCATTGTAAGCTCATTTTGTAGCTTCTATTTGAAATAACTGTTTCTATTGCAGTATTTAGGAAAGGCATCATGTTAAGAAAGTAGGAGATTATTATACGCATGCGTACTGGTTAATGAATGTGAACACACTTCAAAGTACATATATTTCCATCAGTGACGTCTACATTGAACTATGAACATTCAAGACAATTGTCATGGCAGTGACCATTTAATCTCACGTGCATACCCAGGAAAGTCATTAATAGGCTTTTAATTAATTAATTTAATTGGTATATGTATTTATTTTAAAAATCAACGAATCTATCTTAGTAATGTCATCAAATGTTGTGGGCATGTCATCAAATGTTGTGGGCTATCTGACAATAGTGAACTGAGTTAGAATTATTAGTACAACCAAACCAGTTCTTCTAAGATCAGTGAGAGGACAGTAGAAAGTAAAGCATGTTTTGATTGGTTAGAAGTGTCGATGTCCATATGAAAATAATGTTTTGATTGGTGGAAAGTTTCGATGCTAGAACGAAAAGCATATTTTGATTGGTTGTAAGTCTCGCTGTTGACTTGAACCTTTAATAAACATTTCACTGTGTTGCGACAGTCAATAGTGTCATACAAAAATGCAAGCATTCTTAATCGCATTGGATTATATAATCTATTATCTGTTGTACAAAAAATAACTTCAGAAGCACGAGTGACCTACCGCTCATTATAATAATGTTATTATAGAAAATGTTACTTCTAAATAATTATTATTATAGATTAAATAGTGGTTCGCTTTACCCACACCAGCCGTTCGTGTATTTTTCGTTTTAAATGATCATGTTATGTTGATGGTGTAGTTGATGTATTTATTATGTGGACAATACAACAGCAAACCCCAATAATTTCAATTGTATTATGTGGACACTACAAGTGCAAATCCCACTGTATTTATTTTTTTGTTTCGAGGTATTATGTAGACATTACAACTGCAAACAACCCCACTTGATACAATTTTCATGTTTGGACGTATTATGTAAAATCTGCAAACTCCACTGGATTCAATTTTCATGTCATTAGACACAAAGCTCTCTGGAGTCTTAAGTGATAAACGTAGATCGCGAAGATTGTAACCTTTTTGACGTAAGCTAAGTCCAGCAGTAAATATTTGCACAACACGTGACCAAGGGTCGGTAGATAATGCTGATGCTCATGCGGACGGCATTTACTTGTTCACTGGTTGTAAGAAAGTGAACATAATGTATATAATGTTACTTGTTCACTTGTAAGAAAGTGAACATAATGTACATAATGTTACTTGTTCACTTGTAAGAAAGTGTACATAATGTTAATTGTTCACTTGTTGTAAGAAAGTGTACACAATGTACATAATGTTACTTGTTCACTTGTAAGAAAGTGTACACAATGTACATACTGTTACTTGTAAAAGAAAGTGTACTTAATGTTACTTGTTCACTTGTTGTAAGAAAGTCTACATAGTGTACATAATGTTACTTATTCACTTGTTGTAAGAAAGTGTACATAATGCACTGTCATAGAAACAAAGTACATACATGCATCTTTGATTTTTTTACAGCCATCATATTAATTGTCACTGGAAAAATCCCACTCACGCCACAGAATACATTTCTTGGGGCCTTTTATATTAAACAGTGTAATGGAATATTCCATACTATTTGAAAGAGTCGAGTTAAGATGGAATTAGAAATACGTTGTGAGTGATCTTTACTGACAGGTGAATAAGCGAAAAGCTGTTAGAATACATATTTACTGACAGGTGAATAGGCGAAAAGCTGTTAGAATACATATTTACTGACAGGTGAATAGGCGAAAAGCTGTTAGAATACATATTTACTGACAGGTGAATAGGCGAAAAGCTGTTAGAATACATATTTACTGACAGGTGAATAGGCGAAAAGCTGTTAGAATACATATTTACTGACAGGTGAATAAGCGAAAGGCTGTTAGAATACATATTTACTGACAGGTGAATAAGCGAAAGGCTGTTAGAATACATATTTACTGACAGGTGAATAAGCGAAAAGCTGATAGAATTCTTACCTACTGACAAGTGATTAAATGAAATACTTTCAAATTCATTTAAAATACTTGGCTACGCTGTTCATCTGCTGTCAATCCCCATAATATTAGTTAAACAGCCAAATATTTTACAAATTCATTTTAATACGCATACGTCCTGAATGTGACGTAATTCGTGTTTAAAATGCACTGATCATATAACTATTATGCATTTCACTGCAAACTCCGCAACAGAAGGTCATATGTTCCCAAGTCGTCTGTGGTACAACACAATTGTGATTTTCTCTTGTACTTTGTTTTTGTAAAATCAGTTGTACTTTGTTTTTGTAAAATCAGTTATACTTTGTTTTTGTAAAATCAGTTGTACTTTGTTTTTGTAAAATCAGTTGTACTTTGTTTTTTGTAAAATCAGTTGTACTTTGTTTTTTGTAAAATCAGTTATACTTTGTTTTTGTAAAATCAGTTATACTTTGTTTTTGTAAAATCAGTTATACTTTGTTTTTGTAAAATCAGTTATACTTTGTTTTTTGTAAAATCAGTTATACTTTGTTTTTTGTAAAATCAGTTATACTTTGTTTTTGTAAAATCAGTTATACTTTGTTTTTGTAAAATCAGTTATACTTTGTTTTTGTAAAATCAGTTGTACTTTGTTTTTGTAAAATCAGTTGTACTTTGTTTTTGTAAAATGGAAACTACACAAATGTCCACCATTGATGTAAAGCCTTGATGTGATACATGTTACACTGTCTAGAAATTTACATAAACATCACAATTTGATACCATTTAAACTGGTCAGTAGTTTAAAAAAATCAGCATTTGATACTAGTTAAATTAGTTACAAGTTTAAAAAACATCAGAATGGAATACAATTTAAACTTGTTAGCAGCTTACATAAACATTAAAATTTGATAATTATCAAATTAAGGTTAATTTAAATAAACCTTAGAATTTGGTACAATTTAAACTGGTTAGAAGTTTAAATAAACAGAGTTCGATACAATATAAACTGGTTTGAATTTTAAATAAACAGAATTTGATGCAACTTAAACTAGTTAGAAATTAAAATAAACATTAGAATTTGATACAACTTAAACTGGTTAGAAATTTAAACACACCAGAGCGAGATAATGATTCAGTTGTAATTTTTATGACACTTGTTAATTTAGCTTGTAAAATTATTGGACCTAATTATAAGCACTCTATTTTAGCACTGAATTAAGTGGAATTTAATACAAGACAAATAATATAAAGACAACACTCGAATACGCACACTTGTATACACCTCCCTCACACAAAGTTTCAGCTCTCTACACACAAATCACACACACATACCCTCCCTCACACAACGTTTCCACTGTCTACACACAAACCACACATACATACACCATTTTCACTGTCTCTCACAGGCACACACCACTGTGTATCACACACAGACATACACCAATTTTACTCTTTCTCTCTCACAAGCACACACATAAACATGCACACAGGCACACGCTTTCACTATCACTTACAAACACAAGAGAACATCCAAAGTCATGAGACGAAGTGAGTCGTACTCGAACGTCATATTACTACACACACACACACACACACACATACACACACACACACACACACACACACACACACACACACACACACACACACACACACACACACACACACACACACACACACACTTTTCACAGTCATAAACAAACACAAGAGTACATCCATAGCCATAAAATGAGTCAACTTACGCCTGAGCAAATATCGATTTCATGAGGTCGTGAGGTACAACAGACTTCATGCCAGTAGCGAGAAAGAAATAAGTAGAAAATAAATTTCAATAAATCTGTAAAAAAAAAAAAAAAATGTCGGTCAACCTTGTTCATCAAACTCTCATTAGTTTTAAAGTTAAAATCTGTCCGTCATACTTCTTGCTACTTTCGTAAAAAATACAAACACGATTGTGGCCTATTTTATTTTAATGAAATCGTGTTTTTCTTACATTTTATGACCACTTCAATTGACATGTTATCAAGATATAATAATAATAATTATTATAATGATGATGATAATTGTGAAGACTTACGACAATCCTTACTCTTAGAAACCACTATAGGTTCTGTAAAATAATTATATATACAGTATGCAACAAATATACTTGTAGCAATGTAGTTCAACATTTACGACAACCAAAGTAAGTAAAAGTACATGCAAAATGATATTATATAATAAATAATCTTATAAATAAATAAAGCGACGCACGAATATAATGCTTTTAAAAATATCCGGTGTGGACAGCGAACCGCAAGGAACTACTAATCTTGCTAATAGAAAAGAGAAACCTCTCAAAATTAGTTTCACAAACTGTTTTCATCTAATATGCTCATGTTTATTGAGGATTCCAAATCAAAACAACAGGGAAAAATCTTCGCCACAAGGGGAGATAATCACATAGTCAAAGGAAGGCCAGAATTATCTTCACATCAATAGATGTCAATCAAATCTAATGTAAATTTATTTGGGGAGACATAATTGCGAGAAAGGAGAAAAACAAAGAAGATTATTAGAATTATGCTGAGAATATATATTTTACATTCTAATAAGGAACATAAATAAAATTAGATGTCATGAAACTTTTGAAACTTGTTTTTTTTTCTTTTCTGGCTTTCGAAAATGAGAATCTGTTTAACTGAAACAAAATCTGACAAACAAAACGTGCAAAGTAAACTTCAATAAAATTATTGTTTTAATAAAGAAACATGTTTTTTAATGATAAAGCACCAACCGTCCCAAAATATCTCACTCGTATTACATCTAAGGATATAGTTATCAAACATGGCATGAGTTGTCTTTAAATTGTTACCCCAGAAAAAAATAATTCTTTCGAATATTTACTATAAAAATATGCCTTTATGAATCTCAGCAGCACCTCAGACGATTCCCTTCTCTTGTCCGTTTATGCGCAGCAAGCCAATGCTGAGGACATGCGCCAGTTCTTTATTTTCTACACCTACGACCTAATGATGAGGACAGGCTCCTGTTTGTTATTAGGGCGGATACCAGCAATGATGTGTTATAAATATATTGTGCAATATCATAGTTATTAAAATTATATCACCCTATATGGGTCAATCAAGAGTTTACCAAGTCCGATATTAGTTGCCCTGGATAAATGCCTATTTATTCATGTGTGAGCATGCGTACGCGCGCGCGCGCGTGTTTGTTTGTGTGTGTGTGTGTGTGTGTGTGTGTGTGTGTGTGTGTGTGTGTGTGTGTGTGAACAAAACAAGGGTGGTGCCTTGTGATCTAGCTACTAGTATGTCTTGCCAAACATTAAAAATCTAATCGCTGTCTTGCCAACCATTGAAATTATAATCCTGTAATTTCATGTCTAGCTTTGCAGTGTAACAGTTAGCACTCTCTTTACGTTTTATTTTACTTTTGTTTAAATAAGATTTTTATAAGGCTACATTACACAGAGTGTGTGTATGTGTATATATTTATTCATTTGTGTAAGGAAACAATCTATTAATAAAGCTAATTAGAAAGGCTTGTTACATTTGTGTAAGGAAGCAAGCCATTAATAAAGCTAGATAGAAAGGCTTGTTACATTTGTGTAAGGAAGCAAGCCATTAATAAAGCTAGATAGAAAAGGTTATATTTGGCTTTCTTAATTAAAGCGCCACTCTAGTCATGGAACCAGGACAGAGTACCCAGTGCTTCAATGATTGCGCCAGTGTGTATGTAACTGTCGCCTCTATGCCCTGGGGTGACTTTGTAAAAATGAATTATATCAAATATGTGTAATTAGTTACGATACAATACATCTACAAGTACCAGTGCAGAGTATATGTCACTGGTTAGATAGGTCTCAGCTGAGAATCAATGTTTATGAATATATGACGATTATAAATAGATGAATAAAGGACAAGACTAATCATTAGATTATCACTTTGGGCTATGACAAACAAAGATAGAAATTACTTCACTAACAAATACACGTTTAAAATAATAAGAAATTTAATAAAAGAAAAATTACCAATTTTTGAAAAACAAGTTCATCACAAGCCAGTTCATTACACTGTAGTCACATTCACAATAAGCACTTAACTCATGCACTGGAATGACGTCACAGTCTTGTAGACTTGAATCTCCTGTGGTACTCAGATCAAAGTCAGAATCATACCAGGGACAAAATAACCAAGATAAAACAGAACAGCCACACAGGCAACCGCCACAAAGGCAACCAGCCACAAAGGCAGTCAGCTACAAAACACGCAGCTACAGAAGCATGCCTCGGAAAGCTCAGTAGTCAAAAACAAAAAATAAAAACCCTGCAACACAAACAATTGCAAAGCCTAAATGTCCGGTCAATTGCTCTATTAATAAATACTAAGTTTGGCATAAACCTCTGAAAGAAAGAAATGTTAACATGTTCAAAATAAAACATAGTATATGATATCCTAATAAAACCTAACCATTCATACAATACAAAGATAGTTTACCTTATGCAGCCAAGGGTTTTGCTCTCATATACAACCCAATATGGAGGGACTCCATTCCAGTTGCCACCTGAAGACAAATTTTAGAAACGAGTGACGATAAAATTTCGCTATGGGTCTTTTATCAACCTTGGGATCACACCTGCGCCTGTTAGACACGCTTTCGATCTGACCAATTACTTTGCGCTAATACGGATTATGCCTTTCTAACGACTTCTAAACGCACACGCTGACCTAGCTAACAATGCTTCCCATTGTATACCAACACACACACACACACACACACACACACACACACACACACACACACACACACACACACACACTTGCCACAAAAATAATATGTAGCTAGCTTATTGGCCATTGATCACGCAACTTAAACAATAAACACTCGATCACCTATCTGCCGCAAACATCAAACACCGGTCAGTAAATCTACCCTCTTGCACACTCATTTGTTCAGGACCTCACTTCTAAATCAACATGATGCAATAGCACATGTCATTCAAATTACAATAATGTTCAATTTAAATGCAACAATGAAAATGTATATAAATTATAAGGGAAAATTCATCATCATACAACAGTAACAAGGCAGAGCCATTCTAGGTCAAATTATAATATTTAGTTTAATATTTATTCTACTGGCCACACGATTGTTTGAACAACAGGACCGGTTTGTGCATGCACGCATTATCATGTGAAAATGTGCCACCCTCCCCACCCTTCTCCCCGCCCCGGACTAGTACTGGAAAAAAGCCATCTTAGTTCCTCGAAGACACATTCTACTACAGACTTGTTCTGAGAAAGATCCATCACAATAACTTAATGAAAAAACATAATGATTATATATATGTATAAATTTATCATTAAAACAATCTATTAAATCTTATTGCATGGCTGGTCGTTTATTCTCCTCTTTCCAGATTTATGATTGGCGTATGTCAAATGCGTCAAGCACATGCTGTCGTATCCTCCTGAATAGAGGGAAAGAATGATACGTCTTTAAACAGGTTTATCTCTTATGCAGCAAGTTCTTACAAAAATATCCTATGTATTAAGAGTACACTACACAGACTTTGCAGTACTAATTGTTGATCTCAGAACGCTTTCAAAAAGCTAAAACTAAACTGATTTAGCTCACTAGTTTCTTTATGTGTCAGTACAAAAGACAGCCAACTCTAGGTAGCTGGACATTGACAGCCAACTCTAGGTAGCTGGACATTGACAGCCAACTCTAGGTAGCTGAACATTGACTGAAACTCTAGATAGACGGACATTGGCACACATTCTAGATAGATGGACTTTGATTAGCACATTGACGTTGATTGTATGATGCACTCTTTCCGGACTAGCAGACATGTACAATGCATTGTGTCATGATGGGCGACAATTTGAGCAACAGGTATAAGTCCTGCATGTCAGGCTGCAATTAGCATTCAAACTGCAACAAATAAAACAGGTTCTGTATGAAAAATAATTGTTTTATTAACAAGAAATTTAAGAATACTACGTTTGCACTGGATGTAGAGACTTAATCGAGTGACCTAGTCAAAGACGCCTAGTTGTGAGGCATGCTGATCTCCTACGAATTATCCTACGAATTCAGAGATTACATCTACTCATAACTGCGCACAGGAAGACAATTATTTGCAACAAATCCACAGAACGAGACGCTGCAGGTGCATTTTATTGATTGCAGGAAAAGTGCAGCACTCCCAGTCACATTTCTTCAACTTATCTCGACGCTGTCTAGGAAATAACGGCCTTCACTGGAGTACTTCCTGGCGTGTTGCTGCAATCAAGAGGAAGCAACTCATATCTCCTGTCAAATTTTCTCGTTCGTGTCGAGTCCCTTCTCTGACCAAACAAAAAATAAAAAATAAAAAATGTAGGAATTATTATTTTCAATTTCAAACTACTAACTATTTTTCTCCCTTATTCCTTTCAATATCACTCTGTTACATCCGACCTTATGGCCGAGTGACGATAGCTGTCGTACGCATGCGCATAGTGGGCGCACAAAGATCCTGCACTCACGTCACAATATCTTCTTATCAATGCAAGTTGAAAAAGCAGTATTAACTCATTTATACGTACTGTGACACCTCTGGGTACCCTTCACTCGTTATGGTTATTATTTATTAAGTAACAGTTCACAACTAATTATAAGTGATCGAAATTTATAGTTATTAATAATTCTCCCACAAGACTAACGCGTCTCTCACATGGCAGATTATAAGGGTGTCGAAAAACACTACTCTTTACACAATAATAAGATAGACTTTGTACAATGGAATAATGTTTCTTCAGGTGGAAACTTTTAACTAAAGAGTAATAAAAATCCGTCTTTTACTTATTTTTAACGAGCATTCCTTCCACCCACTAGTACTGCAACACACACACACACACACACACACACACACACACACACACACACACACACACACACACACATATTTATATCAAATTCATAGATATGTCTTCATCATAGAAATGAGAGTGGAGTTCAGCGAGAAAATTATAGTGAATGTACATAACCTTTTCAAGGATGGCAGCTGTCACTAGCATGTGTTCACAATCACGTGGTTAACAACAAGCCACTTTCTTATTAGATGACAGTCCAATATATCCTTTCGAGGCACATTACCACAACTGTTCCAGAATCTTCGATGACTTACAAGACACACTATGTCAAATCATCTGAATCTTCGTATGCGCTACCCAGACACACGACCGAGGAATGTTCAGAAATCTTCGTGAATTCTCGAGACCCAACTCAAGCCTCCATTTCTGTCATATTCGATATCAAACGGAATTAATAGGAATCAACTTACAGTTACAGGATTACTGATAAGTTCGACGACACTATTGGATACACACACCAACGTGATCCAGAAGAGTACAGTAGTCACTGCAGCTGACATTTAACAATTAAGTTTCGATATAGGGACAGGCAAATATAGAAATATTTGTTACATAAGTTTGATTTAGGGACAGGCAAATATAGAAATATTTGCATATTACATAAGTTTGATTTAGCGACAGGAAAATATAGAAATATTTGTTACATAAGTTTGATTTAGGGACAGGAAAATATAGAAATATTTGTTACATAAGTTTGATTTAGGGACAGGAAAATATAGAAATATTTGTTACATAAGTTTGATTTGCGTGCGTTTAAATTATGTGAATCATTAAATGTAAAAGTGCAAACTTGCAGTATTCAAAGGTTTTAATTTCTTAGACTTGCACTTTACAAGTTTACATATATAATTTACGATTTTAGTGTCTTGTTTTCTCACTGTAAAAGTAGCACTCTAATATACTGAATTATTTTAGTATTTATTAATTTATTTATTTAATTTTATTTAGCAATTATTTTAATTATTTTTGCAGTATACTAACGGAACTAAAATTATTTGCGCAGGTCTGATTTAAGCGGTGGGTGTGTATACCCACAAGTGGTTTTCAAATGTATTACACACACACACACACACACACACACACACACACACACACACACACACACACACACACACACACACACACAGACACACACACACACACACACACACACACACCACACACATGCAAACACAATAACACATAAAACAAAGATACAAAATCAAAGAATACTTGAATACTTCACAGGAATCCAACAACATCATAATCTGTTTTTAATTAGGAGTACTTCTGCAGAGATCTTAAGTTCCCAAAAATTTGTCTTATATACTTAAATGCAAGACGAAATATTAGCATAGCGGCAATGCTAAGCTATAATTCCAACAAACGTAAATTTGTGAGAGATACTTCAATACCACCAAAGATTAGTGCAGTGTCAAAGTCAAAAGAGGACCCTGAATATTCTTTTAACGAATCTCGTATGAGGTACATTATGCAGGCCTAAAATTAAATTTTATTATAAAAGCAACCTCTTTTCCTAAAAGTTTTGGTGTCGAAACTCACTTAAACGTTTTCCGGTATCAGATCATGTACGTCTCTTAATCACAAGTAAAGCGTTATTTTGTCAGTGCAGACAGATCTCCCAACGCAAACACACACACACATTCATTTAACACACGCGCACACACACACACACACATTCATTTAACACACACCAAAAACTTATTATTATTATTAGATGCTACATTGTCGTTTCAAGAAATATATAAGTAGAAAATACTTTTCCGTGCTCTGAATAACTTATCGATAATTGTTGTTTTGAATATTACATAAAGAAAAATTGTAACAATGCAGTAATTCTAGCGTCAGTAGAAGGATTTGAACCATGCAGTAATTCTGGTGTCAGTAGAAAGGGTTTGAACCATGCAGTAATTCTGGTGTCAGTAGAAAGGGTTTGAACCATGCAGTAATTCTGGTGTCAGTAGAAAGGGTTTGAACCATGCAGTAATTCTGGTGTCAGTAGATACAATGGGTTGGAATCTTGCAATAATTCTATAGTCCATAAAGATTAAAAATAATTCAATAATTCTAGAATCAGTAATAATGATTGCATTATACAATAATTCTAGAATCAGTAATAATGATTGCATTATACAATAATTCTAGAATCAGTAATAATGATTGCATTATACAATAATTCTAGAATCAGTAACACTGCATTATACAATAATTCTAGAATCAGTAACACTGATTGCATTATACAATAATTCTAGAATCAGTAACACTGATTGCATTATACAATAATTCTAGAATCAGTAACACTGATTGCATTATACAATAATTATAGAGTCAATTCAACGATCAATAAAATATTTTAGAATAATTCTAAAATCAACATAAAGTGTTGAAATTACGTAGTAATTTTTAAAATGTCAATAAATCGTTTTGAAATTATGCAGCATTCCACATTAGAAAGTTTGTCGACCTATGCATTGAGTCTACACTGGTTAATTAAGCAAAGTGCTGTTACATCGATGCTGGTTGAAAAGTTCATGTCACGGTAATCGTGGCGCCCCAAAGTAATATTGACACAATCTCACATGAGCCATGATACTCCTATTACAAAGTATTTATTTCTTCTCTGATAACAGTAGAAGACACGAAGCTTCAAAGCTTGCAGAGGTTGTTACCACAGCAGACTACGATCCTAAACATGCCCTTTCTAGCTTCGATTTCCCTTCCTCTACACCCCTCCTCCCAACCACTCGGCACCCTACTGTGTGCACAAACCTGAAGGAACACGACGGGTAGGAGAGGAGTTTGCTAATCCTCCGTCGCCGCGCGCTGACTGCCGGCCAATCGATGTGGAACCTGTTTACACGTACTCTGTCATAAAAAGGCGTTGATGAAGTGTCCTTCGGAGCGACAGGCACGAAAGATGTCATGAAATTAATTTTCAGTTCAGCAGTGTCTTTGCTTCGCGTGCCCTCTGCTGGTGCCTTGGGAGTAAATACACAGCTTACCCCACCGTGCTGAAGAACATCGCTTGTGATTGTTCCTTGTAAGAAACAGCAGGCGACTGTGCATATACATGTATATATCTATGCATGTATGACTGAAATCAGAAAAATGTACTGTGTGTGTGTGTGTGTGTGTGTGTGTGTGTGTGTGTGTGTGTGTGTGTGTGTGTGTGTGTGTGTGTGTGTGTGTGTGAGTAATGGGAATGCCTTCGGGATTTAATTTGAGCGAATCTTTATTTTTAAAAAAAAGCCTGGACAAACGAGCACATATTATTTATGTCACTCGTAGTTTTACGTGATTATATTTGTGCACACTTGGAACTATCATGGTGCAATAAAGAATAAATTAATTGTAATTATTCTAATAAAAATTAGAATAACATCACAACGTGCACGCTGGGGACCGTTATAGTGCAATAAATATTCACACAACATGCACACTGGGACCATTACATGCAATAAAGTTTCTCACAACATGCACACTGGGACCATTATGTGCAATAAAGTTTCTCACAACATGCACACTGGGACCAACCATTATGTGCAATAAAGTTTCTCACAACATGCACACTGGGACCAACCATTGTGTGCAATAAAGTTTCTCACAACATGCACACTGGGACCATTATAGTGCAATAAAGTTTCTTACAAAATGCACACTGGGACCATTATAGTGCAATAAAGTTTCTCACAAAATGCACACTGGGACCATTATACTGCAATAAAGTTTCTCACAACATGCACACTGAGACCACCTAAAATTAATAGCTTTCCTCACTCAACATATACAGTGGTAATCAGTATAAGTACACAATTTTCCACACAACATATACAGTGATATTATCAGTATAAATATACAGTTTTCCACACAACATATACAGTGATATTATCAGTATAAATATACAGTTTTCCATAACATATACAGTGGTAATCAGTATATACAATGTTCTATACACATACACGGGTAAATCAGAATACTATAATGTTTCTCGTACTCACGATGTACATTACAACAGTACTCTTAAAAGGTTTCTCACACTTCTTTTCCCCGGACTTGAATGCAACGTGTAATGATTGTTATGCAATTGGCTGTTGTTCTACTAGTGTTGATAATACGTAATATTTTCCCTGACTTGAATGTAATCTGTGATGATTGTTATGGCAACCTGCTGTCGTTATACTAGTATTGATTATACCTAATATTTTCCCTGACTAATCTTTTGATGATTGTGTCGATTTGCTGTCGTTATACGTACTGAATATAAATCAAGCCTTTTAACTGTAATCAAAGCCATTGTGTGCTGATTGGCTGTCGTTATACGTACTGAATATAAATCAAGCCTTTTAACTGTAATCAAAGCCATTGTGTGGTGACTGGCTGTCAGAGTACACAAGTGTTGCTTATAACAGTTTTCTAACAGTAATTTGTGATGATTACTATGGTAATTGACTCACATTATACTAGTGTTGATTATAATTCAGTTTTCTAACAGTAATCTGTGATAATTGCTATCATAATTGATTCTCCTTAATCAATACTACTCGCTGTAACCCAACGACGACTGTTACACTGAGTTTGTGGCGAGCGTAACATCTGATGTCACTCGAGGAAGAGAGTGGAAACTGTCAGTTTTATTGTCGCCCGCCCGCATTGTCACTGCTTTTTACTGGTCCTGAAATGCTGCAGGCTCTTTCCGTAGGCTGCATTTGTAAGACAGGGGAGATCAGTATGGTTCCGCAATCCGATCGTGTTCCAGGATGGGTAAGAGTGACACTTCACTTGGGGTACGGTTGTGTGTTGTATGTGAGGTTCAAAGGCAGAGCTCCATCAAAAATTGCGATCTGTGATGGGTAGTGTCAGCGCTTCGTAGGGGGTACGTTGTGTGCTCTTTTATGAGGTCAAAGGGCAGATGTCCATCAAAGGTAAGGATGAGTAGGGGTGGAGATTCATAAGGGGTACGATGTTTGCAATGTCAACAAATGAGTGGTGTCGACACTCGTTTAATACACTGCACTACACAAGGTGAAGAAGTGAATTGTTTGTTTGGTACATGTCTTTGTTTACCTCTAAGAAGTGAATTGTTTGTTTGGTACATGTCTTTGTTTACCTCTAAGAAGTGAATTGTTTGTTTGGTACATGTCTTTGTTTACCTCTAAGAAGTGAATTGTTTGTTTGGTACATGTCTTTGCTTACCTCTAAGAAGTGAATTGTTTGTTTGGTACATGTCTTTGCTTACCTCTAAGAAGTGAATTGTTTGTTTGGTACATGTCTTTGCTTACCTCTAAAAAGTGAATTGTTTGTTTGGTACATGTCTTTGCTTACCTCTAAGAAGTGAATTGTTTGTTTGGTACATGTCTTTGCTTACCTCTAAAAAGTGAATTGTTTGTTTAGTACATGTCTTTGCTTACCTCTAAAAAGTGAATTGTTTGTTTGGTACATGTCTTTGCTTACCTCTAAAAAGTGAATTGTTTGTTTGGTAAATGTCTTTGCTTACGTCGCTACATACTTTTCCTAAGTGAATTATTTTAAATATTGTGTTTCATATATGCCTTCCGTTGAAATCTCTTGACGCCTCTACATACTTTTCCTTGTTTAATACACTGTAATTTAAAATAAATGAATTTATTTATTTTTAAATATTTTATTTGAAATCTGCCTTCCGTTTAAGTCTTTTGACTCCTCTACATAATTTCCGTTGTTTAATGAAGTTTAAAATAAGTGAATCATTTAAATTTATTTGTTTTATATCTGACTTCCATTTTTAGTGCTGTGATGTCTGTACATAATTTTCTTTGTTTAATAAAGTTTAAACTACGTGAATTATCTTTTAAATATTCAATTGATACCTGCCTTCCCTTTTAAGCCTCTGGATATCTCTATATACTGTTTCCTGTTTAAACTTTATACAAAGAGAAATTAGTTATTTTCTTTTATTAGATATTTGCTTGGCGCTTCTATAGACTGTGAACGAAATTGTCCATGAGTACTCGGCAAAACTCTAAGAATACTGTGTGGTAGGAGACATACATTTGTTGACAGTCAGATTAAGATTTGTTAGGAGACATACATTTGGTGACAGAAGTCCACCTTTTTTCTGCTATGATGGTCAAAAGTTAATCTTTTTTAACATGATAATCAAAAGTCTACTGTTATGGACCATATGATCTAAAGTACACATTTGTCCTGTTCAGAATGGCAAGTACTTTTCCATATCATTCGCAGACTGGAATGACTCACCAGTCTCAAAATAGGTGTATTATATCGTGCCTTTTGAACACTGAGACCAGTAAGAAAGAATTCTCAAATACGGAATTGATATGATCTAGGAATTAATGTCGGCACTTTTTCTGTCATTCTATCAGTCTTTCTTTTTTTCCATCTTTCTTTCTTTCTTTCTTTCTTTCTTTCTTTCTTTCTTTCTTTCTTTCTTTCTTTCTTTCTTTCTTTCTTTCTTTCTTTCTTTCTTTCTTTTTCTTTCCTTCTTTTCTTCTTTCTTTCTTTCTTTATGTCTTTCTTTCTTTCTTTCTTTTTCTTTCCTTCTTTTCTTCTTTCTTTCTTTCTTTATGTCTGTCTTTCTTTCTTTCTTTTTCTTCCTTCTTTCCTTCATCCTTTCATTCTTTCTTTCTTTCTGTCTTTCTATCTTTCCTTCTTTCTTTCTTTTTTCTTCCTTCCTTCTTTCTGTCTTTCTTTCTTTCTTTCTTTCTTTCTTTCTTTCTTTCTTTCTTTCTTTCTTTCTTTCTTTCTTTCTTTCTTTCTTTCTTTCTTTCTTCTTTTTTCTTTCTTTCTTTCTTTCCTTTGTTTTAATTTGTACTTTTTCATTTAATTTCGCACTTTCCTGGCTCACGACAAACGTCATCCCTTTTCATTTCATTCAAGCTACGTTAATTAAATTGCCTCTTGAGATTAAACACTAGGCTACAGGTCCCATTAAATGGGATTTAAGTTCTGGCTGGACTCTTCCTCTAAGCATTGATCTCTTCCATTAGCAATAAGAATTTTAGTGAAATCGTGAGGTTGATTGTTGTTTGTACATTTAAGTGCAAGGTTTGCCAATTATACCTCTTTAGATGAAGATCGGTAGAAACCCATTATTTTCCTTGATCGTGCGGGCATGTGTGTTAGAAAAGTTATTTTACTTCGTCCATCACAAATTTCAATAGAACAGTAAAAATAAATTGAAACTCATTATCTCCTAAGGAGAAAAAAAAATCATACCAATACGTCTTATGTTTCTTTGCAAGCAAAGTGTAGAAGACATTATCCACTTTAACTATTTATGTTTCATGCAAGCAAAGTGTAGAAGACATTAACCACTTAAAATATTTATGTTTCATGCAAGCAAAGTGTAGAAGACATTTTAAATATTTATGTTTCATACAAGCACGTTGACTGTACTGTAGATGGAAAATGAGACAGCGCATGAAATGAAAACCTACAAAAGTTACAGTTGATCTCGAATGCAGCAAACATGTAGTGTAAATGGATATGATTTTTGTCATGCTTAAAGCTTCGTGAAAATAAATCGCAAACAACGAACTGGTCAAATATTTTTAATGCTTATGTTTTCGCAAACATGTTGGTATGTTGTATACAGGTTTAGAATATATGTACACACACACACACACACACACACACACACACACACACACACACACACACACACATGCGCACACGCACACACGCACACGCGCGCGTGCACACACACACACACACATATGGTTGAGTAAATTTGCTCCTCCCTATTTTAAAATTTAATTGTTATATAATTTGTTTAATTGTCAGAGTAACCCTACCTCGGGCACTCCTTATGACAGTATTTATGAAAGTGTTAGATGTGGAAGTAAACAACCTGAGTTGAGAATATGCTAGAAATCGCTGATGTAATGCAAACTATCCAAAATGGGTACGAAATTTGTTATCCAATGGTTATGATTTACGAGAACGAGACTAGCCAATGGGCTGAGGTCTAAAGGTTCGCCTGCTGTAGAGAAATCTATTGTCTGATCACACTTGAATTTGAAATGGCAAAGAAGTCCAGTCTTGAAAGGCGGCCATTAACTTGAGGGTGAATTAACTTACTGGTTGAGAGAGAATGGATTTGGAAATATTTCATGCATTTCTTTTGCTATTGATATGTTGTACTCATGCTTTGCGTAGAGATGTATTAATTGAGTATCTATTATTTCTACAAATGTATGTAGTGTGATAGATACTTGACATTATTTTGATATGCTGAGTAGGTGTTAATAATAAATACCGTTGCAGGAAATTGCATGTTTAGACTTGAATGTAAGAAAGAATGGAGTCATAGATGATAAACTGGAAACTTAGTGTTGCTCCTTGAATATATTTTTTCAGGGCAAGCAAACGTTTTTCTTTGTGTGATATGAATCTTTTGGTTCACTGATTGTAAACTGGTATGACCGACCATGGTAGAGTCGGGAAGCAGTGTGTGTGTGTGTGTGTGTGTAAGTGTAAAGGAATACACTACACTCTGTTGATGTATGTTAGCAAAGTATGCTGACTACATCGAGAACATTTCCGTTTTGGGGAAGTACTAGGAAGGACTACAATTGCTGTTATGCGTGAATGAACTGGTACAGCAGAAAACTTCCACGTTTACTTCAAGAGAACAAGTGGCAAAGAACATGGAAATTGAATTAAACTATAATTTGTGACCTTGTTGCTAAAAGTTGCTAAAGACTAATGACACCATGCCTAATTCAGTTTATGTGTAAACTATATTATTACTTATCTCTAATAACGCCATTTCTGTTTTCTGATAAGAACTATCCTGTGATTTTATTGATTTGTATTTTTATATAATATTGTGTAGTATAAAAATTATTCGAACATGGTTTCATGGGAGATATTGATGTCAAGTAATTTTTTTCATTGTATTGTCATATGTATGTTTGATTGTTGATTTAAAAAAAAAGTATTGACCTTCTTACGCATATTGATTTGCTCATAGATGGAGAAGAAAATGGGTGGATGGGGGCTCGCTAAATATAGATTAAAGATGGATTTGTCTTCTCCTATAGTAAGAAGTTTTCCACCCTGGAAATATTGTGTGACGGTAAATGTTTGTCTTCATGTTGTGAAAGAGGTCAAACTTTTACAGTGCCCACATATCCTCCAAGTGCGAGAGACGAGTGGTGTGTGCTAGAGAATTATTAATAATATAAATTAAGATTCTCTTCACTTGTAATTAGTAATGATTAATTAATTAACATTAATCATAATCATTGACTAAGTGGCGTCAGCATCACAATTTATATATGAGTCGGTATGTGTGTGTTTATATGAAGATAAATCTGCCTGAAATGGAATTTAGGGAATTCCTTAAAGACAGTATCACACAGTGAGTCTGAGCTAGTTCTACAGTGCCATAATAATTAAATTAGTGCAAATGTAAAAATGCATTGTAAAAATTTTCAATCTAATTATCAAACGTGTAGCATTATCTACTTCCAAGGCTATTATCTAAACACCAATTGTCTGAGTTATGCTGTAAGTATGGTCTTGTGATTTGGTCGTCTATCAGTGTCAGTCGGAAAAAAATGTGATCTACTTCAAGTACAATTGATATATAAACGGCTAACATTTATGTTGTGTTAAAAATAGAATTTTTGATGTGAAATAATCTCTTTTCAATACTATCCATATAAACATCAAGCTTGTGATTTCGACTTATAATGCTGCATGTGTAAAAAATAATACTGTTTGTATTAGAGATCAATCTAATTTAATACTACATATGTAAACGTTACTGTTTGTATTAGAAATCAATCTACTTTAATACTACATATGTAAACGTCACTGTTTGTATTAGAAATCAATCTACTTTAATACTACTTATCTAAATACTAATTTGAAATTTGAAACAAATTTGATCTGCTTCCATTAATACTGGTCTAAATATGATATGCTCCTAGTAGTACTCGTTATAAAATTATCACACGATTTATTGTTACCGATTAAAAAAAAACAGATTTGATATTTATAATCTCACGTATTCGCAATATCAGTCTAAAGAAACAATATAACAATGATATATAAATGTAGCAAGTTATTAATGTCAGCACTGATATATAAATGTAGCAAGTTATTAATGTCAGCACTGATATATAAATGTAGCAAGTTATTAATGTCAGCACTGAAATATAAATATAACAAGTTATTAATTTCCGAACTTATATATAACTGTAACAAGTTATTAATGTCAGCACTGATATATAAATGTAGCAAGTTATTAATGTCAGCACTGAAATATAAATGTAGCAAGTTATTAATGTCAGCACTGAAATATAAATGTAGCAAGTTATTAATGTCAGCACTGAAATATAAATATAACAAGTTATTAATTTTCGAACTTATATATAACTGTAACACGTTATTAATGTCAGCACTGATATATAAATGTAGCAAGTTATTAATGTCAGCACTGAAATATAAATGTAGCAAGTTATTAATTTCCGAACTTATATATAAATATAACAAGTTATTAATGTCAGCACTGAAATATAAATATAACAAGTTATTAATTTCCGAACTTATATATAACTGTAACACGTTATTAATGTCAGCACTGATATATAAATGTAGCAAGTTATTAATGTCAGCACTGATATATAAATGTAGCAAGTTATTAATGTCAGCACTGAAATATAAATGTAGCAAGTTATTAATGTCAGCACTGAAATATAAATGTAGCAAGTTATTAATGTCAGCACTGAAAAATAAATGTAGCAAGTTATTAATGTCAGCACTGAAATATAAATATAACAAGTTATTAATTTCCGAACTTATATATAACTGTAACAAGTTATTAATGTAAGCACTGAAATATAAATATAACAAGTTATTAATTTCCGAACTTATATATAACTGTAACACGTTATTAATGTCAGCACTGATATATAAATGTAGCAAGTTATTAATGTCAGCACTGATATATAAATGTAGCAAGTTATTAATGTCAGCACTGAAATATAAATATAACAAGTTATTAATTTCCGAACTTATATATAACTGTAACACGTTATTAATGTCAGCACTGATATATAAATGTAACAAGTTATTAATGTCAACACTGATATATAAATGTAACAAGTTATGAAGTTCTGCAGTGAAATATAAATGTAACAAGTTATTAATATCAGCACTGATATATAAATGTAACAAGTTATTAATGTCAGCACTTATATATAAATGTAATAAATTATTAATGCCAGAACTGAGATGTAAATGTAACTATTTATTAATGCAAGCATCCCCTTTAGATAGTTTTAGTCGTCACGTCCTGAAGATCACATTTCTCTGTAAAGGTTATACTAAAATGTTGCCGATTTAATCATTTAAGAAAAATCTTTGTTCAGAACTCCCGACGTGCGCTAAGTGTTTTCTGCTTATTAGATTTATCGATCGGAAACGGATATTTAATATATGATATTATTTTACTGTGAATAACTGGAAATCATGGTTAAAATAGAATCCTTGTTTCCTATGAATAATCTGGAAACCGAGTCTACAACATGATCCATGTTCAAAGCTATCGGCCTTGCAAAACAAGGATTGCGGTTCAAGTTCTGAACACAGCAGAACGAATGCAACACCCGGGCCATGTCAGGTCATGAAACCACTGCACAGCCATGACAATGAATGATATTCTAAAACAACTATAGTGTCATCCCTCGTCCCAGTTGGAACACAGTATTGAGTGTCATAGTCTGTCCTCATTCCATGCAGTAGTTGTCTAGCACAGTACTGTGTGTCATAGTGTGTCCTCATTCCGTGCAGTAGTTGTCTAGCCCATTATTGTGCTGCCAGAGGGTGTTCTAGTAAATCTACTTAATAGCTAACAGTATGTGTTGAGAATTTCATACTTTAACTATTTAGGCCAATACAATGAAAATGACGAAACACTTTATATTACTATATTATATGATTAGAAATACGGAGCATAATTTCAATGATTATGCGAATACTTCAAGAAGGGCCAAATGTAATGTAAATGTTCATAGGAATACTTTAAGAAGGGCCAAATGTACTGTAAATGTTCATAGGAATACTTCATGAAGGGCCAAATGTACTGTAAATGTTCATAGGAATACTTCATGAAGGGCCAACTGTACTGTAAATGTTCATAGAAATACTTCAAGAAGGGCGAAAGGCATGTTGCTGCTACACTCTGGGGTGACGTTGTAATAATGAATATAACAAATATTTGCAATAGTTAATTATACATCTACAAGTGCCGATGCAGAGTATGGACCACTGGTGAAATATGCATATATGCAACTGTTACACCATATGCTTGTTCACTTCCGTCAGCTTGACTCACGGTCCCTAATCAGTAATTTAGACTGAGAACAGATTTTATAAAACAGATATACAAACATATATATATATAGATGGCCAAACAACAAAATGCAATAATTGCATTATTGCTACAATTTAAGATTTCAAAAATGAAGTTAAACTAACAGATACACTACAGACTTACAAAATTAACTGTACGCAACATTTCCAAATCATACAAATCACAAATAGCATCCCATTTAAAATTATAAAACAAAATGTGAACATTTATTTTTAAAATATGTAGGAGACTTCTCTATCATATGATAAGGTACTGTAAATGTTTATGTGAATGCTTCATAACGGGCGAAGTGAACTGTAAATGTTTATGTGGATACTTCAAAATGGGCGAAGTGAACTGTAAATGTTTATATGAATACTTCAAAATGGGCGAAGTGAACCGTAAGTACAGCACACTCTTAACTGTTGAGATTAAATATAGTGCTAAGATGAAACACATTTCACATTTTCGATTAATGTATCGAATGGTTAAAATAAACACGTGACTAATCTGTGTGTTTTATCCTGACATGTTTAAAGTCAATATTATATATACCCTTATAGAAACAAGTACAGTATATGAACGACAATTTCCACTCTTGTCTGCTTGGATGGAATTGGTTTAAACACTATGAAATGGCAACTGATACAAATAAGGATAAAAGACACTACTCCATATGATCTGTGTATAACCATAATACGTAAGTTGTCACATTGGTGGTGGTGATGGTGAGGTTGTTTTGCTGACTTCCTCTCCAGGGACTTTTCGTCTTTCATGTTGTCGGCCCTTTGGAAAACTCTGAAGAGACTTGGTTCCTCTCAATATATTCTGTGATTCCGACATCACGTCTGCTGTTCAATAACGAAGCAACCCCCCCCCAACAAAAAAAATAAATTCTTTTGTTGTCATTCTTTGTTGATAGGATTGTGTGGTAATATAATCACTACAACAACAGCAAAATACAACGAAGAAGAAGATATGAAAACTTAATTCATTTATATATGGATTTGTGTTTGCGCATATCTGTTCCAACAATGACAAGTCGGGACATACTGTACGTTCTGATACTCACTTTCCAATACCGTGACCTACAACTATTATTTAAAAACAGGATTTTGCAATTGTTGGATTTCCATGATAGCTTTAGTTCCGCTTCGAGATCTATACCTTCACAGATAACCCCTGTTTGCATATTTATTTCATTTCAGTCGCATAACTGACATGTAACCCACACATAAGGTCAGCCTGACGAAATCAAGAAACATTTGCTTTCTATTCTAATGGACAGGGTAGTAAGACTGTCGAATATTGCGTACGGAACTTATTTATTTTCCTGTAATGTTGCTGGATGGCCAGCAGGTATCATATCTTTTGAAAACATCAAAAGCCAATTCACATTTCTGTTATAATAAAACACATGGGACATTTTTTCTGGTAAGCTTTTGTTTCATATTAGAACATTTTTATATTCCTCACTTTGTAAACAAAATAAAGCTTTCAAGTTGTTGAGGTGAAACAAATAGAGCTTTCACTGTTTTTTTTTTTAGATAAGCTAGACTAGAGATTTTGTTTTGTTAAGGGGAAGCACCAGAATTTTTGTCCTTTTAAAGGTGAGATAGACTAGAGATTTTGTTTTGTTAAGGGGTAGCACCAGAAGTTTCATCATCTTACTGTGAAACAAATTAGAGCTTTCGACTTGCTACAGTGAAACAGCTTTCGTTTTGTGAATGGGAAACATTATGATTTTCGTCTTGTTAAGACGAAATAGACTGGAGTGTTTGTCTTCTTAATGTGAAATAGACTGGGGTGTTCCTAAGTTTTGTTAAGATGAAATAGGTTGGAGTGTTCATCTTGTTAAGGTGAAATAGACTGGAGTGTTCATCTTGTTGAGGTGAAATAGACTGGAGTGTTTGTCTTCTTAATGTGAAATAGACTGGGGTGTTCCTAAGTTTGTTAGTTGGAATAAGTTAAAGAAAAAATATTACTGACACAAGTTTCATTATGTCTTTCACTTGAATTAATACATTTTTATTTTAAATCTTGCAAATGGTAAATCAGTGTTAAAGAAGAAAAAAAGCAATAATTTATAACTGCATTCTTAGTATTGTATTGTTTACTTAGTTTATAAAGTATTTTATTAAATATTATTAAGAACAAACAATAAACAAAGAAGGTAACATTTAAAACTAGTTATTTTAAACTTAATTAAGACAATTTAAATTTTAAAAATAACTATTTACAATTTTTCATGTCTTAGCATAAGGATATTTTCTGTAATTTATAATCTTTGTGAATTTGCAATGAACGTACTTTTTCCATTTTACTGCCTCATCACGTGACCTGATGAAAAATTGTATTGTTTGATCACTTCACCCGATGAAACATTTTACTGTTTGATTACTTGACCTGATGAAATAGTTTATTGTCTGATCACGTGATCTGATGAAACATTTGCGCATGAACCTGAAGACTCACATTTGAATGTTATTCTTCCATACTATAAAACATGAATCATGAAACATAGAAAAGCCAATTACATTCGGGTGTGTAGAAAGTGTTGACTGTATTCAAAATGGGTGGAAATATAAATAAACGCAAACGCCGAAAAAAAAACCGCTTCGTTTGATTCCGTTTTATGGAGCTTGTGCGTGTTTCCGAAAAAATGCAGCCGGTTGGTCAATGTCTTCAGAAAGTAACCATATTGATCCCCATGAAGCCCTCTTAGGCAGTTGAGAGCTAAAGCAACAACCGATCACTGCCATCAGATGTGGCCGTTAGGTCTGGTGTTTGCAGACTGGCGTTATAGTATCTTTAATTGTCACGGTAAGCGAGGGGGTGGTGGGGGGTTGAATAGGCATCTGTGGTTTAGTGCTGGGGCCGCCGTCTTTTGCTGGTTTGTGTGCCTTGGGGAAAAGAGGAGGCAATATTACAAATATTTGACCGTGACACTTTGAAACTGTACGACCTCACTCAGAGTAGCCATTTAATCCTCTTTTGGAGAAACAATCATTTGGTTTTAAAAGAAAAAGTAATCATTAATCACCACTTGAAGGAAAGTTCTCTTGATTTAAAAGAAAAAGTAATAATTAATCCTCATTTGAAATAACAGTCATTTGATTTTTAAAATAAAGTAATAATTAATCCTCATTTGAAGGAACAGTCATTTGAGTTTAAAAGTAAAAGTAATAATTAATCCTCATTTGAAGGAACAGTCATTTGAGTTTAAAAGTAAAAGTAATAATTAATCCTCATTTGAAGGAACAGTCATTTGAGTTTAAAAGTAAAAGTAATAATTAATCCTCATTTGAAGGAACAGTCATTTGAGTTTAAAAGTAAAAGTAATAATTAATCCTCATTTGAAGGAACAGTCATTTGAGTTTAAAAGTAAAAGTAATAATTAATCCTCATTTGAAGGAACAGTCATTTGAGTTTAAAAGTAAAAGTAATAATTAATCCTCATTTGAAGGAACAGTCATTTGAGTTTACATCACTCGTGCAATATGACTTTTCTGAGCTCTTCTTTAAGCGCAATTAGCAGTCTATGTGCACGACGGCCATCACATACTAATTATTAATACATTAATAAATTAAGCAGACTGGAAAAAAAACTGGATAATTTTGATAAAAACAATCTCAACAGAATCTAAACAATATTTGAAGAGAGAAAAAATTAAAATTTTGAATGATCAGTTTGATCAGTTAGTTAATGATTATGCTTATTATTATTTAATTAATGAATCGTAACAAAATATAAGTAATGAGAATCTTATGTTATTAATAATTCTCCAGCAGACACCACTCATCTCTCTCACATGGCTGAGATGTGGTCACTGTAAACGTTTTCTCTCTTCCACATTTACCGTCACAATATTCAATAGGTAGACGATTCCAGAAACAAGATAAATGACATTGCATGATGAACGCATGCTGTTAACATTTGTATGATGTAACGTTTCAATATACGATAAACGCGTGCTGTTTACTTCGTATAAATAACGTTTCAATGTATGATAAACATGTCTGACACTTTCCTACTTCATGTATCCAAATTGACGTCATTAAAAATATTATTGTATTTTTCTGCATTCGCACTCCACTCTAACATTTATGAAAGAAAATAATGATTTGCGTTACCAAACGCAACTCATTCTAACTCTTCATTACAAAAGCAAAATCAAACCCCACTGTTTTCTGTATATATTTTAAAGCAAAGACAAATTAACTTGTTATTAAAGAAACAATACTTTTCTACAACAAATTTATAAATGGGACCTTTCATAACAAAAAGCAATGTCTTTGCATAATCACAAGAAACAATCCAAACAAAAATTTATTGAAAATCAATCCACTTGTTCGCTGAAAATTTACACACAAAAAAATAAGTTAATTTTCATGATAGAAAGCACTATCTGTCCACTGGATATTTCTAAACATAATCGAAACTAAATCTTTCATTAAAGACAACCCTTGCCGATTTTCAAACTTCCAAGAGCAGTTCTAAGTAACGCTTAATGGAAAACAAAAACTCCACTTATCTTCTCCATATTCATAAAACAATCGAAACTGGTTTGCATGAATGTAGCACATAGCTTGTAAATGTCAAACACAGAAATTGCTGACTCTTTATAGAAACAAATTCTCTTTTGATATTGTAAAACATAATTCATATCGATCGACTAAGAACAGCAGGCTAATACATTTAATACTCGCCAGATATTATTCCAGTTGATGAGAAATACATTAAAACAGAGTCTGGTGTGCATCTGGTTTTATTTGACCGATAAAGCCTATTGACTGACAAATGTTGGTGTACGTCTATGTCTGTATATGCTTGCGTGTTAATTTGTGTGTGTGTGTGTATGCGTGTGTGTGTGTGTGTGTGTGTGTGTGTGCGTGTGTGCGTGTGTGTGTGCGTGTGTGTGTGTGTGTGTGTGTGCGTGTGTGTGTGTGTGTGTGTGTGTGTGTGTGTGTGTGTGTGTGCGTGTGTGTGTGTGTGTGTGTGTGTGTGTGTGTGTGTGTGTGTTTGTAACATTTATTAAAGTAATTAATATAATGCACACCACAACCCTGGAATATATAAAACTCATTAAATAAAAAATATGTGCCTACTATTGTCGCCTAAACTAACTGGACAGCAACCTTGGTTGACAAACGTGATAGTTATCATGATCTATGTGATGGCATCTGCCTGAAGTGATGATGTGAAAACATTCAAGTTATAGGATGTGAATAATTATTACTGTATAATTAATTCTTCAACCATAAAATTTGTTGCTATGTACTATGTGCTATGTACTATGTACTATGTACTATGTGCTATGTATTATGTGCTACGTACTATGTGCTATGTACTATGTGCTATGTACTATGTACTATGTACTATGCAGCTGTAAATTTACGTTGATGCCATTGGCTTTTCTAGTCGTGAACAGGGATCTGTCTATCTATCTATCTATCTATCTATCTATCTATCTATCTATCTATCTATCTATCTATCTATCTATCTATCTATCTATCTATCTATCTATCTATCTATCTATCTATCTATCTATCTATCTATCTATCTATCTATCTATCTATTTATCTATCTATCTAATTATCTGAGAAATACTATAGATGATAACATTCTCAATGTCTAAATACTTTCTCCTTATTTTTATTTAGTTACTCTTTAATTAAATTATTGCTCACAACTTATATTGCATCTTACTGAGTGCTCTTCGCCTTGTAAACAACGACACTCATAAGGGAAGAACTACTGGTCATAAAATGATGGCGTTCTAATCACTGAACTGTCTGTTTTGTCTATTTAAATAAAATAAACAGTACAATAAGACGAACAAATTTAAGTGATCCGATTTTATGCAAATCTTTAAAAGGTTTTCCACTCACGGAAATATGTGACTGTAAATGTTGTGGAAGAGAGAAAACGTTTATAGCGCTCGCATATCCGTTAATTGATAGACGAGTGTTGTCTGTTGGAGGATCATTAATAATAAAATTAATATTCTCATCACTTGCAATTAGTTACGAAAGAGTAATTAATAATAATAGTAATAATTTACATTAACTAAGTGGCGTGTCCGTCACACATATGGACTAAGTACATACACAACAAGATTATTATTAACTAAGTGGTGTGTCCATCACACATATGGACTAAGTACATACACAGCAAGCACACTTGTGATTATTGTATTTGTGTTCACTTATAATGCATATGTGAAGTTTCAGTGTGTTTTTCTCTAGTCACTACGTAACATTTTTCACATTGTACTTTTGGGAAAAAATGTTACAGACGAACTATTCTTTTCGAGAGTAACATGTGTCATGTCGTGGAGACGCGGTCAGATGTCGTCGCGACGTCAGTGTTTGCTGATACTCAGTTATGACGTGTGCATACGATCGGAGCGAGTGAATAAGTGCGTTTAATAAAAAAAAATGAATAAATGCTGGAATTATTTTGTGGACGTATGTCTACTGCGAGATGATATTGTTGACATTGTAGAATACTGGGGAGAAGGAAAGACCTCTCCCAAACAACTCTTGTTCTGAAGACGTGGGTCTATTATTTGCTAACTTTTCTTGTCTTATTAGCGAAATATTTAGTTTTTCGATCATATAGTTATTGTTAACATGATTTATACAGACATGATTTATAAATTATTTTTAAAAAGACTATACCGGAAATAAATAAGGACGCTAACAAACGAATACAAGAAAATATATTGACAAAAATCGGTCGACAAAACTTTAAGACTACTGTCTACAGTTTATATTCTTCTAACACTGCGTTTGTTGTTATGACTGTTCCTACGAATACTACTAACACTACTTCTACGACTATCACTGCTGCGATTATTATTATTATTATTATTATTATTGTTATTGTTATTATTGTTATTATTATTGTTATTATTATCATCATCATCATCATTATCACTTTTTCCACGACTTCTGTTTGCTTTCCAAAGTTCTTGGAAATCCAAGGTTTTACGGAGGATATGGGGAATTCCGAGGACGCTGTTTTTTATGTGGTTTCTAAGTAGTTTATTCAGATAGCCTTCCCCCCAAAACAATAATGCATGAGTTTAGCCATTACGGTGTATCATTTGGTGTATTCTGTTCCAGGCAGAAACTGACATCGAGATAATATCTATTTGTTTCATTCATGACTTTTCAGTCTGCATTTGGAATCATTTGAGATTTTCATGATTTTTGTTTTGTTTGATGTCGTGTTTAGTACTTGATATTGCGTAGCTGTTACGAGTGCCTCTGTTTCTCCCTTCAATCCTTCCTCTTTCAACCATATGCATGTTGATTGTATTGTTCTGCTGATTAGTCACGTTGATATGCTGTTTGTTTGTTGTTCTTCTGTTTAATTGTTTTCTGTTAGCGAGTTCTGCTGATTGCGTGTTGTTATATTGTTTACGTGTATTGTCTTGCTGCTTGCGTGTATTGTCTTGCTGTTTGCGTGTATTGTCTTGCTGCTTGCGTGTATTGTCTTGCTGCTTGCGTGTATTGTCTTGCTGTTTGCGTGTATTGTCTTGCTGTTTGCGTGTATTGTCTTGCTGTTTGCGTGTATTGTCTTGCTGCTTGCGTGTATTGTCTTACTGCTTGTGTGTATTGTCTTAATGCTTGCATGTATTGTCTTGCCGCTTGCGTGTATTGTCTTGCTGCTTGCGTGTATTGTCTTGCTGTTTGCGTGTGTTGCTTAAGTATTTACGTGCTCTGTGCTTGCGTGTATTGTCCCTGCTTTCGTGTGTTGCTCTGCTGTTTGCGTATGATGTTCTCCTGCTTTTTTCAGAATCTCAAAATGAAGACACTATAGAGAAAATTAAAGTATAATTTATTTATTGAATTCTTCTTTAATACATGTGAAAATTAGAAATAAAAACAATATGGGGATGTAAATTTGCAGGTGTTTATATTCAAAGCACCTAATTAAAAACATTTACAATATTCCATAAGTATCTTTTTACAAGTAAAACATACGAATATTTAGAAATCTATTTCTAGGCAAACATAGCATTGGAAATAAATCTATTTGTAGGCAAACATAACATTAGAAATAAATCTATTTATAGCAAACATAACATTAGAAATAAATCTATTTATAGCAAACCTAGCATTGGAAATAAATCTAGTTATAGCAAACATAGCATTATAAATAAATCTAGTTATAGCAAACATAGCATTAGAAATAAATCTAGTTATAGCAAACATAGCATTATAAATAAATCTAGTTATAGCAAACATAGCATTGGAAATAAATCTATTTATAGCAAACATAGCATTGGGAACAGGGTCCTTTCCTCAAATGTGGAGATATTTATGCTTTATAAACCTCATTTCTTTGTGAAATTTTAGATTAACGCCTTTATAAGTTACTTTAGATGCGCAAAGGAGAACAGTGCAAAGAAAAAGAAAAAGAAAAAAGCGAGTCGTTATTGAAACCTCTTCCTCCTTGTCCCTTACCTCTACAAATGTTCTGGATTCATTTTATTACATTTAAATTGATATGCCCTGAAGCCAAACGGAAATTCTATGAGATGAGTGGTCGATAAAGATTTTGCTTTTTTTTCTATTTTGACCATCCAAGCAGCAAGTTACTGCTGTTTATTGTATTTTGCTCGAAATGTTCGTATGAAATAATATGTAACGAACCGAGACTGCGTTCTTGAGTCCCGTGTATTGGTAACTTTTCCATGTTAAAAGACGGAACATTTCCGGACCGGTTTTATGCTTTAGCAAATTTCGGAGTCTTGATTACAATACGATTGGCGACGAGCATCCTATTACGAAACGGGACAAATAAATGTCTACCTGTCTGTCTGTCCGTCCACCAATCCATCTATCTTTTTATCTATCTGTCTGTATGTGTGTTTGTCTATCTATCTATGACACCAACGCCTAGTTAATGGTTATTATTATTATTATTAATCATGCACAAATAATTACAAGTGTTGAAAATCTTAATTTATATTATTAATAATTAACCAAAAGAATCCACTCATCTCCCTCTCTCTCTCTCTCTTGGCGGATACGTGGGTGGAGTAGACCATTTCTCTCTTCCACAACATTAAAGATAAACATTCACTGTCACACAGATTTCCATTGGTGGAAAATGTCTTATCTATCTATCTATCTACCTACCTATCTATCTATCTATCCATCCATCCATCCATCCATCCATCCATCCATCCATCCATCCATCCATCCATCAATCCATCCATTTATTTATCTATCTATCTATATATCTATCTATCTATCTATCCATCCATCCATCCATCTCTCTCTCTCTCTCTAATCATTAGCCATAAATTCAAACTTTTTTTTATTTCGCTGACATATTGCATTTTAAAATAATTTATACTTCTAACTTACAGTGTTGATTAATCAAAATAATTTGTATACTGCAAATTTCTGTGAGATATACACCCTATCTACAAACCCCTCAATATTCTAAATTATTGTGTTGACTATACGATATAATTTTCTTGGTGCAAATTTCTGTGAGATATATACACCCTATCTACAAACCCCTCAATTATCTAAATTATTGTATTGACTATACGATATATTTTTCGTGGTGCAAATTTCTGTGAGATCTACACACCCCTCAATATTCTAAATTATTGTGTTGACTATACGATATAATTTTCTTGGTGCAAATTTCTGTGAGATATACACCCTATCTACAAACCCCTCAATTATCTAAATTATTGTATTGACTATACGATATATTTTTCGTGGTGCAAATTTCTGTGAGATTTACAAACCCCTCAATATTCTAAATTATTGTGTTGACTATATGATATAATTTTCGTAGTGCAAATTTCTGTGAGATATACACCATATCTACAATCTCTCTCTGTGTTGTAAATTTGTGAGATATACACCTATCTACAAGCCCTCTCTAGAGTTTCCAACTGTAAGTTAAAGTGCAATCGTGGCTTCGATTACATGTTCACTTCTGCCGCATGTCATTAAAAAAACAGCAGATTGACACTTTACACATTACACACATACACACGCAGACACGGACCCAAACACGCATACACAAACACTTATGCACACATACACTCGCATAAACACACACACGTGCGCATTCTGGCACGCACACCATAGTAACAACGCCCTACTACTAATCTCCAAGCGGCTTATCATGCTACCCTGGTTTTCTCGCTCCACTACAATGTCACTAGTATGTAAAGTCAAACCTTTGTCAATCCGTTTCTTCGTTCCTTGTGAAATTGTGCTTCATCGATTGTGATGAATGTCTTTATGAAAAGCATGTAGCCATATGAGATGCTAACTCTAATTCATATACATCAGACTTAATACCCGTGCAGACTGACGCAAGCAATTTGCCTGTGACGTTTGTGGAATTGGAATGAATAGCTAAATCACACCACTAGCTTGCAACAGCATTAGCTTTGAGTTTAGGTGAATGATGTTGATCCTTACTGTTATTAAAAGGAAAGGGAACAAAATATTGTACAGGAATGGAAATGAGAGTTAAAGGTTAAAATAAATAAAGAAAAACTATAGACATTTTACGTAGCATTTGAAAATTTCGTGACTTAGAGTACGGCGTACCGACAACAGAAATGTTACACAAACAGATGTGGCATGCCTACATGGCATTTTATAACAGTTTTTGTTATGCAAGAAGACATACTCTGGTAAAGGGAAGAAGACGTTATCAGGAAAATGTAACACTCTTTTGGGAGTAGGTGACTTGTACAGAGAGCTAAAATATGACCCACCTACGTCCGCTTCTTTTGGGAGGGTTTCTATCCTGAGCAGTCCATCTAGTGTGGTAAGGCCCCCAGGCAAAAGTGAATGGAACAATGTCCTTCCAGGGTCGAGAACGACCTACAACGAAGGGACCCACTGCATCCTCTGAAGAGGAAGGCAGCCAAAAGACCACTGCATCCTCTGAAAGGGAAGGGAGCTGACAGAACCGCCATCAGGAATAAAACATATATAAATTTGAAGAGATGGCTTGGGAGGGACTTAGTTCCATTCACACCAGGTGTTGGACACACAGTAAATTTTATTCTCAGTGATACCTAAATTAACAGCTTAGAATTAATTACACGCAACATTAGTTTTACTGCCAATTTAGTGACTAATCAGACAGCCTACAAACACTACAATGAAGTAGTTAAGTAGTTAGGGACTAATAGGTCTACACTATAAATAACAGTAGTTAGGGACTAATAGGTCTACACTACAAACAACAGTAGTTAGGGACTAATAGGTCTACACTACAAACAACAGTAGTTAGGGACTAATAGGTCTACACTACAAACAACAGTAGTTAGGGACTAATAGGTCTACACTACAAATAGCAGTAGTTAGGGACTGATAGGTCTACACTACAAACAACAGTACTTAGGGACTAATAGGTCTACACTACAAACAGCAGTAGTTAGGGACTGATAGGTATAAACTGTAACATTGCTCAAAATTATCGCTCACATCCATAGGTGTTCTTTATTATCTGTTCCAAATAAATTCTCACGAGGTGTGCAAGAACCTGTCCGCATAATCAACGAATTCCGTAAGTGGACTCAACGACGCTAGCAATCATTCAAAAAACGGTTGATGTTCCCCTCTTAATGACATCGTACTTATATTTCAAAAATATATAATTAGAGGTACTGTATTTCATGTTATGTTTGTAAAGATTTTCTTTCAAAAATATATAATTAGAGGTACTGTATTTCATGTTCTGTTTGTAAAGATTTTCTTTCAAAAATATATAATTAGAGGTACTGTATTTCATGTTCTGTTTGTAAAGATTTTCTTTCAAAAATATATATTTAGAGGAATTGTATCTTACGTTCCCTGTAAAGACTATCTCTCATAAATTTATAATTAGAGGTACTGTATTTTACGTTCGCTGTAAAGACTATCTCACATAAATTCATAATTAGAGGTATTATATTTCACTTTCTCTGTAACGATTTTCCTGTTAGGTGCACTATAAGCACTCTTTCAGCAGAGATACGTTTAAGGTTTTGTGAGATATACACCTATCTACAAGCCCTCTCTATGCTGCTAATTTGTGAGACACACCCTATCTATAAGCCCTATCTGTTCTGCAAATTTGTGAGACATACACCTTATCTACAAGCCCTCTCTATGCTGCAAATTTGAAATATACACCATTTCTACAAGCCCTCTCTAGAGTTTCCAACTGTAAGTTAAAGTGCAATCGTGGCTTCGATTACATGTTCACTTCTGCCGCATGTCAGAAGTATAATATTGTTCCTTGTTCGTGCTTGATTTAAGAAAGGGCTATATGTCTACAATTTGTTTACGTCATTGACACATTTGCCAGATTATTAATATTTAAAGCAAGTGAAAGAAAGACGAATATACTTTCCGTGAGATTCTTGCTGTTCATTAGTTAATTTTATTATCTGTGTTCATGTTCGTTAAGTATTTATTTCTAATCGAATTTTTTTATTGCGAATGATTTACCGACATAATTTGACTTTTCTCCTTGCATTAGGGTACCATGGACTATAATGGTCAGTGTACGGATGCTGGACAGCAGAATCCAAGAAATAACGTTTAATCAGTATTCGGAAAACAAATCTTATACATTTTAATTCTGTTCCATTTCAATATGCCTTTTGTATAATAATTTGACAGTGATCTATAATGCTTGCATTAGATAAAACACTGTATGGATGAAATATTTCATTGTGACAGACCTGTCCTTTCAAACTGATACAATGTTCTAGAGAGATCGTTGTCTGACGTACAGATGTACTCGATAATTCAATCAACAAGGAGCTAAGCATAAACAAAAAACAACATAGCACTGACTGTTTCCAATGGCAAGCATTGCTGTTTGGTTGGTTGGTTGGTTGGCTTTTTTAAAAGAAGGAATGAGACAGCACTATCTGCAAGATTTACGGAATTCACAAAAATTATATAAATAGAATATTGGAAGAAAATGGAACAGAGTGAATAGATGGAATTACATACTTTCACGGAAAATGTTTACATGTGTTTCCTGTCTATATTATTGTACTTAGCACAGTTTTCAGGCATTGGAACAGTACATTTTATTTACATGTGTTTCCTGTCTATATTATTGTACTTAGCACAGTTTTCAGGCATTGGAAAAGTACATTTTATTTGCAATGTGTAAAAACGAAACGCTGTAAGAAATTGAGTTGTCGGACATGACAAAGCTTAAGGTCTAGGAGAATTGCGCTTTTGTGTTTTGTTTGAAATTGTGCTTTTGAGAAGATATAGCAAACTAAATGTCATACTTTACAAAAGTGCAACTCTTTTGAGAAGATATAGCAAACTAAATGTCATACTTTACAAAAGTGCAACTCTTTTGCAAGCATAATTCTATCACACATACTCTTGACTCCTAAGCTATATTAGTTTTTATTTTATTGTTGAAAAGCTTTTCTAATAATTTATAACTTGACAAGTACCTTTTGGTTTATTAAAAGTATGATTCGAACAAATTGAGACTTACACTTACAAAACAGTTATTTAATCATAAGCAAGCATAAACAGTTCGCGATAATATTCTGAATCAGCACAGATTAATGCTGAAAGACTTGAGATCTAATAAAAAGGCAGCCTGAAATATATTAATGCTCAAAGACGTGAGATCTGTTGAAAAGTAAGCCTGAAATATATTAATGCTCAAAGACGTGAGATCTGTTGAAAAGTAAGCCTGAAATATATTAATGCTGAAAGACTTGAGATCTGATGAAAAGGCAGCCTGAAATATATTAATGCTCAAAGACGTAAGATCTGATAAGTAAGCCTGACTGATATTAGTCATATCAGAATTGAACGACATATATGACACTTGTCAAAGTGCTCAAAAAGTGTTGTCAGTTGGAAATAACGTACTTGCCATAATTTTTAGAAATATGCTAGAAGTGATTTGAGTAACAAAAATGTACTTTACAATGTTTTTAAATATTTAATAATTTTTATCAGTGTTTTATCGACATATTTGACGAAGGTTTGAAGTCTTCAAGAAATCTCACCAGCACGGAATGACGTATTTGACACTGTTTCAAAGAATTCTAAAGTGCTATCATCAATTAAAGATGCATTTAATACGTTCTGAGTAACACAATTTCTGTGTAGAATGATATACATGCAGAATATATATAAAACAGTACCTTTATTAAGTTAAACATTAAGGAGGAAGAAATGACGCATAAGCAACATCATTAAGACATCATCTACATGTAACAACGGACTCTAAATATATTTTACATGAATTGATGTATTCGCGAGAGATAACTCTTCACAAACAAGAGCGTCAACAGGCCATTGTACAGCCTCACAATCTAGTGATACTAAGGAAAGCATTTTCTTTTAGACCTGATACACCGGAGAAATGATTTTTTTTTTAAAAACCAGCAAGGCACATTGCATCAAAAGCATTCCAGCACACATAGGAAAGACATTTAATCTTCGCATTGTGAGTGACAAAGTTTGTTTCAGTATTGAATGTATTTTGCTGAATGTGTTTTCTAAGCAAGGCGACGTAATGTACAATTGTTTTATTATTTTCCATTCACTGAGGACTATACTAGCAGAGGCTTAAACTAGCCGAGGCCTATATTATACGAGGTGCATTCTTTACGAGGACCAATGTTAAATATTTAATACTTTACTGTTCAGCTCTGTATTAATATACATTAACTAGTTCGTGTTTTTATTATGGAATTATTTTATTTTGACCCGAAATTAAAATTTAGAAAAAAACAACCAGTTTTATTTGACGTAAATTACTTCTACCACCAAGAATCTAATAAACTAAAGAAGAAAAAATATTTCATTAAAGTTGGTTACAAAGGAGGAGATTATTCATTTAAAATTTAACATCATCAATTTTGTTGAACTTGCAGGGGTATTAATTCATTTACTCGAGGAAATTCAGTTTAAGATTCTTTTTTATATTCACTTTGCTTGCTTGTATTCTTGTTCGTGAATGAGATGAATAACTGCAAATGTAATTTAGTTTACTGAACGAACAGCTTCGTCCATTTTCTTCTAGTATGTAACGGTTGAAGTTTGCTTGATGGGAAGAAAGACTTATATTTTAATGACATTAAATGCCGATAAAGTTTAAAGTGATAGACGTTACTTTGTCAGGTAATTAGCGACGAAAAAGATACTTTTAAAAAGCCAGATTCGAATAGATAGTTTTAATTAAACGATTATTTAAATTGTTTGTTTCAGGGAAGGATAAGTCTTGCAAGATGAAATGACTGAATTGTCTCAGCTAGAGTGAAAACCAAAGGTCAGTTAATAAATTGTAAGATTATATTTCCATTCCTAATTTTTACTTGACAGTACACTGAATAGATATCCCATTTACACTGAGTAGATATTCTACTTACACTGAATAGATATTCCATTTACACTGAATAGATATTCCATTTACATTGAGCAGATATTCCATTTACACTGAATAGATATTCCATTTACACTGAATAGATGTTCCATTTACACTGAATAGATGTTCCATTTACATTGAGCAGATATTCTATTTACACTGAATATATATTCCATTTACACTGAATAGATACTCCATTTGCACTGAATACACTGAAACTTTACATCGAATGTTAGCAGCGTTCGGTAGTTGACTACAGTAGTCACCACTGTTGTAGTAGGAGAAATAAGGACGAGGCTGTTATCAACGACGCCCATGCTAATGACGACAATGATAACGTTAGTTCAGACTGCTATACAATTTAATGAATGCTATCTTAATATAATAATTCATAAAGCAATTTGAGATGTCCCATATTTTTGCAAGAAAAATAATTGTTTTAAGAACTGGTGAAAAGAATTCAAGAATTTAAAAACTGTCTGCAAAAAGGTGAAACAGACACAATAACTCTAAAACCATAAAATAAGCAAACCAAAATTATAAAGAAAAGATTAAAACGCTTATTTCTGAAAATTTGTTTGCTTCCATTAAAGACAGTTCTAAAGAGAACTGTAACAATATCGATAAACATATATTTTAAGTGACTGAATTTATGATTTTAAAGAAACATCTGGTTGTAAACATTTTAAAATAAAAATAGCATTTATAAAGCGCTGTGTAGCATCTTCACTCCCCGCACACTACTTGTTTAGAGAGCAAGAAAACGTCTTTCAAAATCGTTTCGCTCTGTTTAAAAAAAAACCTTAACCCTAAATTTTACACGACAACGCTTTTAGTATCCCTTTTCGTCCCCAGGAATTTCCTGAAAAAGTTTGTAGTGTGCATCTATTGATCCATTTTGTGCAAAACCATTCCCTTCTGAAGCAACAATGGCGTCCCCTGAAGTGGACATGTTTGGAAAAAGAGTGAACAAAGAGTCTGTTTAGATTTTGCTTAAAAGTAAAACCCAGGCACTGTTTAATTGCATCTCTGCCCAGTTTACTATCCCATGAAGTATTGCTTTATTTGAAAACAGGATATAATAGAGGTTGAAGGGATGTGGGGGGTGGGGTATAACCAAGAGAAACTATCGTGTTTGCAAAGTCTGTAATCAAAAGAAATCGAAGTGTTACTTTATTCTATCACGAGGCAATTATCTTATTTTCTAATTCTTGGTTGCCCTGAAGTGCAGAAAAGTAAATGTTAGAGAAACTACTAGTACAATGCAATGAAATAATTAATGTCTGAAATAAATCCGTATAAGTGCAGTTGAAATTAGTAAGTATACTCGAGGCACTTTTTGTTTACCATACATAATACACAACTACACACACAAAACCACTCAGAATCACAGACAACACAACCGTCCCTAGTTAATATATACACACGCACAAACAAGGTCATACACATGCATTCCAAGTGATATACTTTTAGATATATCGGGGAAACATACAAACATAGTCAAAGCATACATACATGGCATAAACCTCACTAACATTTATGAACGTAAATACAAACATATTCAAAAGCATACATACGTGGCATAAACCTCACTAACATTTATGAACGTAAATACAAACATAGTCATAGCATACATACATGGCATAAACCTCACTAATTTATGAACGTAAATACAAACATAGTCAAAAGCATACATACATGGCATAAACCTCACTAACATTTATGAACGTAAATACAAACATAGTCAAAAGCATACATACATGGCATAAACCTCACTAACATTTATGAACGTAAATACAAACATAGTCAAAAGCATACATACATGGCATAAACCTCACTAACATTTATGAACGTAAATACAAACACGAAAATATATGCACATAAACACACTTATATGATATACACACTAACACGTGATTTAAACATACTCCTCTAAAATTATTCCTGCATTCACATATTTACTTTTTTTCATTCGTCCTTAAAAAGGTTAATTACTGCAAAGATTATAATGATTATGATGATGTTTGCGGTGGTGGTGATGATGATGATGATGGTGGTGGTGCTGGTGCTGATGATGATGGCGGTGGTGATGATGATGATGGTGATGATGGGGGTGATGATGATGATGATGATGATGATGATGATGATGATATTTAATTTATAATATATTTAAGTTTATCCTTTCTTCTATACTTTGTATTTTTCGCTGGATCACACCAGTGAATCATTTTTTACCCTGGAAA
>CM054180.1:52974100-52984100 GCA_028829895.1 Sinotaia quadrata | reverse complement strand
AGAACAGAGTGATCTTTCCTAAGGCTACATTACCGCGTCAGGTACACCGACCAGCAGAAAAGACTGAAAAGTAAAATACATTTGACTATTTTTGAATGCAGAATTGATAGCAATAGATGCATTCTATGTTTCCAGCTATAAAACTATGATTGTGCAGGAAATAATTTGAAAGGCAGCTTTTTTAAATAGGCCAATCGTGTAGGTCTAAGAATGCAAGATACATAAAAGCAAAAAGACCACTTACAAGGAAAATAACGCAAATAAGCAAATAAAAAGAGTTATCATCATTTCCTACAATGAGCGAATGATTAAACTGGGAATATCCCAAAATAGTTTTCATACCACAGAATAATGCACTGTATCTCGGAAAATGAAGTGCCATTAAACAATCTCAATATAATAAGAGAAAGTATATTAAATGAACATGGGAAGAAAAGTCATGTAAAAACAATTTCGAGCATGGAAAGAATAAAACATACAAATATATATCGCCACAAAAAACCAGCCCCACATACGAGGATAATAAATCACAAATATGCATCATCGCATAAACAAGTCCCAAACATGAAAGAATGAGACCGTTAAATACATATCAAAGAACAAGAGATAAACAGATGTAGACGCCATTGCCAGTAGTAAAAATAAGAGTGTAAACTCATAAACATACGTGGGAGCAAAAGAACCACCTAAAAACATTGTGCAATACCAACTTATCGATCTCAGAAGTTAATAATCTATTCAATATTTTAAATGAACTTGCATTAATTTACATTGAATCTATTCTCATGCAAACTCTTATTGATAGCAGTGGTGTCTTTAATGATGTTACCAGAGTGATAAAAATTGTACTATTAGTACTATCATTACCTTAATGATAGCTAGAAATTGAACTATTAGGGGTGTTGTTACCTTAGTGATACTGCTAATGATGTTACCTTAGTGACAGAAGACGAACTGTTATGATCTTGTTACCTTAGTGATACTGCTAATGATGTTACCTTAGTGATACTGCTAATGATGTTACCTTAGTGACAGAAGACGAACTGTTATGATCTTGTTACCTTAGTGATAGAAGTTGTGCTGTTCGTGAATAGTAGCTGTTTTTTGCACCACGCCTGTCTGGAGAACGATATTATTTTTGCACAATTTATTCTCTCGTGTTCAGTAGTCGCTCAATTGTTTGTGACCTATTGTGCGTGTCCAGTAGTCTCTTATTTGTTTTTGACCTATTGTGCGTGTTCAAAAAGCTTAGTTCATATCACAACACCATTGCAAGTCGCATAATGTGGGCACACGGAGCCATTGAAACCTTCCGTGATGTGGATATAAGATATATTGAGTCATTGAAGCCTCTGCGATGTGGACAGAAGATGTATTGAGCCATTGCAAGCCTCCGCGATGTGGACAGAAGATGCATTGAGCCATTGCAAGCCTCCACGATGTGGACAGAAGAGATCATCCCCATCTGTCGTCATATTGATGACACCATCAAAGACACATCCACACTTATAGGTTTAATGTTTTAAGTATTTTATTTGGTGTAAAGTTAAAAGAAAATGCGCATAGCTCAAATAAATTATTGTTACGAGCATGTTATTCTTTGGCAATACTAAAGTCGAGAATAGCAAAAAGAATGCCAGACAACGATTTAGCCAAACCTGAAAGATATCTATGCCATGCAAAGGATACCTACACAGTGTTAAGAATATCTACGCCCTTGTATGAGATAACGACGCAATGTTTTGTAATAAATAAGTGTACTATGTGGGGAATATCAATGCGGTGTAAAGAATATCTATTCAGTATGAGAGATATTTGTGCAGAGTCAAGAATATATGTGCAATATACGGGTTATGTTTGCATTGTAAAGAATGTTTATGCAGTGTTAGGGATATCAGTGCAGTGTAAAGAATATTTATGCAACATGAGGGATATCTCAGCAGAATACGAGCTAACTTAAAAAAAGAACTGTACAATATACCAATGAATCGTTTTTCTCTGTTTTTCTCAATCATTGTATTTCATTATATTATAGCATTTGTTTACTGTCATTCAGAAACAATTTATGTAATATAAAGTTTGTGGACTTGTCAGAAGTGCACTCTAGATAAATCTACTTTATTTTCTTTCAATTATCGATATTCAAGCAGTTTCATTTTGTTTTCCACTGAGCTTAGTCAGTGGGCGAGAGAAGTTAATTTAAAGCAAAGTAAGCTGTTCACGGCACAAACAGCTTGTATTCGTAACCATTCATGCAATGACTTTTTTTTAATTAGTTTAGAGGAGATGACGCAGTTAGAGGTTGCGATTTGAGGATATAAATAGATTGTGGCGAAACATGAACCGCCATATGCTGCTGAAAATTGAGAAAAATTAAACTGAAAATAAATTAGTTTACCTATCGTCGTCTCTGGTTCTCTGATAACCTGTCATCTTTACATGTCAGTGTAATTGTGCGCTTGCTTTCTAGTACAATGACACTTTACACACAGCATATATTATTATTTTGTTATTTTTGATGTAGTGATTAAAAAGGTAGATCTGGTTATACTAATACAGCTCGATTTGTATTGTATTAATGTGATAAAAATTATATCTTTGCTGTATTAATATGTTAAACATTATATATTTTTGTGGTTGACACAATACTTCTGGTTATGTTAGAATAGCTAGATTTGCACATTAACGTTTACGATACTCGTGTTTCTATTAAAATATGTCATTTTAATGTTATAAAACGTATTACTTGAGGCTAGCTGTGTTTCTATTAAAATATGCCATTTTAATATGATAAAAATTTTCTTGAGACTAGCTGTGTTTAGGTTATATCTAATTGTAACAGAAATAGCAACTTAAAACACAATAATAAAATTTGTCAGCAATCCAAATATGCAGACAATATTCAAACGCAAACTTGTAAGTCAGTATACAGTCAATAAAATCACAATCAATAATCAGCACAATTAAAACTCATCATAATCAGTGCATCTATCAAGCATACATAATTATTTGAAAGCATCACATCCATTTCATAATGCACCTCTTCTGTTCACACCACTGCAGCATCACAGCCATTCCACAATTCATCTCTTCTGTTCACACCACTACAGCATCACAACCATTCCACAATTCATCTCTTATGTTCACACCACTGCATCACAACCATGTCACAATGTATCTCTTCTGTTCACACCACTACAGCATCAGGGCCATTTCATAATGCACATCTTCTGTTCACACCACTACAGCATCATAGCCATTTCACAATGCATCTCTTCTGTTCACAACATTACAGGATCACATCCATTTCACAATGCATCTCTTCTGCTCATACCACTACAGCTTCTCAACCATTCCACAATGCATCTCTTCTGTTCACACCATTGCAGGATCACATCCATTTCACAATGCATCTCTTCTGTTCACACCACTACAGCTTCTCAGCTTCATCTACATAGTCTGTCAATGGTGTGAACCATTTCCTATGACGATATTTGCATAACGTTATATGTGTTTTTGTTTCTTTGTTTTGACACTGCTGTGAGTGTACGAATAGATTATATTTCAGATCTATAAAATTCGGGATTTTGCGTTCAGCTTTTAATTGTGTATATTTCTGGATAAACATATTTCTGATTTAACTATCCAAGAAATTAGTATTTCTGAACATAATATTTCTTAAAAATTTACAAAAACAAATTTATCGAATGACTTTAACAAATGACGAATTGAGAGAAATGCATAAGTTGCAAACACAATTTCAGTTCTACAATTATTACACAGAAACGTAAATCAAAAGGATATGTGAAAGGGGACATATATGCATATAATAAATGGCCTCGTTGAATGCTATTTTAAAGCGTAATCTCAGATCGTGTCTGATGTGGTGCGCTGCACACGCCCTCACTTTCAGACATACAGTCCACATAACATCTGTCGTATTCTATTGCTGAACACTCCATTTGTTGATGTGTTACTGACCACATACCCAAATTGGTGAACACACTGCTAGACTTTTAGACCTGGTCTACAGAGTGCCTTCCAAATACTTTCTCTGACCACTCCCTTGAGTTGTCTCCTTTAACTTTTTTCATGTTCCGACAAATCGATTAACCCACTCTACATTAAGCTAGTTAGCAACCAGTCTGAGCTCCCACCTCCCAGACCCACCACTCTCGTCAAAAATAAAGCAGTTTCAACTTTAATCACTCGAGATTTAACCACTCAACACAAGATTTCTCTACTTAGATCACTGTTGAAGATAAAGGATGTAGTCTTGCAAACAAACTTTACAAAGTCTATCGTCTGTACTCTTGAACTCCCCCAAACAAAGAACTATTGTCCCAGTATTGTATATCCATATTGATTACGTGCTATATATTACACTGTAATACACCCATTTCCAATCGACCTCAATCAGCATCACTTTTTAAACTTTCATCCAGACATATTTGTAACAATATGGTGCAACCGTTACCTAATATATCCTTGCTTCTGATCATATCTTGTGTAACAAAAGACTAATTTACTGAATACACATGCATGTACTGTATGCATATGTTTCATGCCTATCAATTCGCTCAGTGAATGCAAACTGCACATGTGATTAGAGTTTAATGCCATGCTCCTCATATAATGTGTTATTACAAAGAAAATGGAAAATGTAACGATAAGTTGACGAATTAAGAGAAATATCTTCTGTTTAAGCAGCGAATTCATACTTTTCTTGAGAGTGACTAATTAATGTGAAAATATGAGCATGTGGTTGCCTCACCAAATGGTATGCATGGAAAATGTTACTGATTCGTACACTCAGCACAGTTTACTGGATAAATGAACTCCGAATTATGCAGAACTCAATAATAATCTTCGTTATTCTTATAAGGGGCAGTTCAAACCAATCAGATTTATTCAATCAGTACATTCTATAGAAAGCACACAAATACATCTGATTGAAGCTATGATGTTTATACTCTATTTCCCAGACACTCTATATATTTTGCAGTCATTATATTGGCTACATACTTACTGACGTAAATAAACTGTATGCTGGAGACAGAACAAGTTCTATTGCAAAATACCTGAGATCATAGTTGTAACACGTTTATCCAGCCACCAGGATAAAGGTGTATTGAAAGAGATGGGAAATACTTTAAAAATAATTATTACATCTAGTTGGAAATATTGGCAGTTACATTTTACTACAATGCAAGAAATATCTATCTATCTATCTATCTATCTATCTATCTATCTATCTATCTATCTATCTATCTATCTATCTATCTATCTATCTATCTATCTATCTATCTATTTATCTATCTATCTATCTATCTATCTATCTATCTATCTATCTATCTATCTATCTATCTATCTATCTATCTATCCGTGTTGTGTATGGTAACATAAAAATATTTCTGAAACTCGCGTGTACGAAATCGAAGCACTTGGAAACAGTGTTACACATGTCTAAACTTAATTGTTATATAAATTGTTAAAATTACCCGACCTTGTGCAGTCCTTATGATTGTACTTTGGTAAGTGTCACAGTTGGAGTAAACAACTCGAGTTGAGAATATGCTAGAAACTGCTGATGCAATCCAAACCAATTCAAAGTGGATGAGTAGTTTTTATTATCCAATGATTAAAATTTACGAGAATAAGAACATCCAAACCTATTATCTAATCACTTCAGTTTGGTGTGGCAAGAAGTCCAGTCTTGAAAGGTCTCCTTTAGCTTAATGGTCAGTTGACAGACTGAAAGAGAGTGGACTTAGCAATATTTAGTGCATTTTGCTATTGCTAAAATAATAGTCTTCTCACATAATACATCAGTGCATAAAACACAAGTAGAACATATCATGCACTGATGTATTATGTGAGAAGACTATTATTTTTATAATATTGTTAGCACTGCTCTTACAAGCTATATAAAAATATTGTTAGCACTGCTCTTACAAGCTTTATAAAAATATTGCTAACACTGCACTCACAACAAGAAAATATTGCTACATTTATATTACGAAGTAGAAATTTACTTTTTGCAAGCATTGCATTAAAAAGTAGAAAAGATGGCACTGCTCTTGAAGAAAGAACATGTTTTCTATTCAAACTTATATATATTTCTAGAGCAGTAATAAACGAAAATATCTACATTGAAACACTTAATTTTCCGATATTTTATTTCTTGTATGTAAGTGTTACAAAATGACAATTTTCTTTTACTATTGCATAGTATTCAACAGTTTCGCACAGTTTTGTATCATAAAAACATGGTTTCCTCTTGTCAGTCAGTGTAAATTACTATAGGTAAGCCCACTTTAAAAGTGTGAAAACTTTGTCATGCCATCAAGAATATACTCCTTCAGAAAAAAAGGTATGAAAGATGTCGGGACTAATTCACAGTCCTCTGTCCTACACTGCTAAGAAAGTAATTTTAGTGAGCACTCAATGCTGTCTTAATTCTTTTTTCGCAACACATGAACGCTCGTTTAAAAGCACTTATGCCTCGATTTTTACGCAATTGGAAGTGAACGTACACCCTTAGAAAAGGGCGCAGAGTGTTGTACCGCTGGTCCATGATGCTTGATTTGATGAACGAAAAGAAAATGTCCAAACAAAAAGCAGTCATCAGCGAACAGGAATAAACAGCCTTCAGAACGATCGATTGATATCTTTTCGGTAATCGCCAAACCCCCGGTAGGCAGGCAACGGTTATAAAAGATCCACTTTTTCACGTCACAGATCACGTGACTATTTTGTCTATCATTTCCATTGTAGGACCTACATTTTCAAGAAAGAGAAGTAATCAATTTATTCAGTCTGTGTGTGTGTATGTGTGCGTGATTGTGTGTCTGTGTTTGCGTGCTCTGTATGTATATATGTGTGTATCTGTGTGTTTCTGTATATATCTATGTGTTGTATCTCCCTGTGTGTGTCAGTGTGTGTATTTGCGTGAGAATACAAGGCCTGCCATTTCTTAATTTGACGGAGTGACTTACTGCGTGACACTTGTATCAGTGTTTTATAAAACTTTCGTTGTTTTTGTTTGTGGTTACTGTGTTTTGCAATACTTTCGTTGTTTTTGTGTGTGGTTACTGTGTTTTGCAATACTTTCGTTGTTTTTGTTTGTGGTTACTGTGTTTTGCAATACTTTCGTTGTTTTTGTGTGTGGTTACTGTGTTTTGCAATACTTTCGTTGCTTTTGTTTGAGGTTACTGTGTTTTACAATACTTTCTTTATTTTTGTTTGTGGTTACTGTGATTGACAATTGCATTTGTTGGTTTTGTTTGTGATTACTGTGATTGACAATATTTTTTGTTTGTGGTTAATGTGATTGACAATAATTTTTGTTTGTGGTTAATGTGTTTTACAATACATTCGGTTATTTTTTTGTTTGTGGTTAATGTGATTGACAATACATATGTTAGTTTTGTTTGTGGTTACTGTGATTGACGATAATATTTGTTAGTTTTGTTTGTGTTTACTATAATTGACAATACATTTTGTTTGTGGTTAATGTGATTGACAATACTTTTTGTTGGTTTTGTTTATGGTTACTGTGGTTGACAATATCGAAATTGTTTTCACAACTTTGCAGCGCCAGGGATACTTTGACCCTATGATTTTGCTTGGCAAGGCAGTGAACTGTATTTCATAGCTTTATGCCACATTTATTTTGCTTTTGGTTTGGAAATTTAGGATCCATTCCACTTAGAATAGTTACAAGTTTCTTGAATCCTTCCATGAAGAAGCACTGATGTTGAAAGAGCAAATGCAATTAATTAACAATAGTGCTTATCCTAGATTTTACCCGCCTTCACGTGTTGCCTTGAATTCATGGCAAATTGTCTGTTTGTTGAATTCACCTACCATCCAAAATTACCGACCATAGCACATGTGTGCTTCTGCGTCAAGATGGAACACCCGCCCGCTTGATTCCACTTTAACGAACTTGATGTCACTTGTCAAGACATTTCAGCAAAGGAGGAAAGGTAATATCGCATTTTTATTGCATTCAAGGTTTGCAGATGAGTCCACTCTTATTCAGACAACCTGCATAGCGGTCCATTTTGACGTTATAAAGTGTTGTATTATTTGACGTTTCTGTCAAATTCTGCCTATTACACCATCCCACTCTCTCTTCCATTTCTCCCTTTCTGCCCCCCACACCCCAAAAGCATTTTATTCCTCTACTCTACTCCGAACGCTTGACTCTGCTCATGATGTTGTTACAACTTAGTCGAACAGTTCACTATTTCTGTATTCATGCAACGTATCCATATTTTAACACACAGGCAAGCGCACTTGTCACACACATTCAGATTATGTGGATGCGAGTTGCAGATATAAAAGGACGGAATAGTGAAACAGAGAAACAAAATATGATGATAAGATTAAAAGAGAGGAAAGAAGGGAAGAGTGTGAGAAGAGTGGAAAGAGTGCTACAGAGGTGAGATAACGATTAGAAAAAGGGAGAAAGAGTGACAGAGAGGTGACGAGATAGTGAGAAAGAGAGAGTAAGGGTATCATAATGGCTTATTTAGCCCACACCCACCCCTCCTCTAAAAATAGACTATACGTAAACCTACCTTCTAGAAAGGCTGACCTTTATTCCCAGGCTGGTTGAATGTTCCAGGAAGTCACTAAACTAACCAATCAAAGCGCAGCTCAACCACGTGAACGAATGTACCAGAAATTACCTGTAAACTGTTAGTCGACTGCAGCTGTCTGCTGAGGCAACACGTATTTTGGCTTCCTGGTGTTAACAAAGTATATACTCACTACTAACCTCATCGCCGGTTAACCACAGAAATAAATCATCCTTTGATTATATTACTGCAGAAGGTGTGTTTTGCATACCTAACTAATATTGTGCACATGATTATCTCTTGACATTAATTATAATTTATATTGTTATATTTCACTAATGATATTTAAATGTATGATCACCATGAAGTAACAGTGTTCTGTCAGAGAATACGTGAGGATGTCACAAGTTTATTGTTCAAAATAGAATTGTCAAGTCTTCACATGTTTCTCTAGCACACTGTAGACTGTTCCATGAGATGCTGTTCTCTCGAGACTAATCTGTGCATTCTTTTGCCACATTAATTCCCTCAAGCAGAATGTCACTGTAGTAATTTCCTGTAACTTCCTTATTCCAGAAATCCCATGGTGTAATCGAGCATATTTTGCCATCATACATTAACAGAGTGCAGTGTATAATTACACTTACACACTGGGTAGATGAATCTACCATGGTCATAAGTTTGAATTCCTCATTGAAATCAGGCAAATGGAGGACAGGAGCTCGTGACAGGCAGTCTTTCAAACTAGCAAAGTTGGCTTCACACTCCTCGCTCCAAATCACTATCTCAAAAGCTTGCCCTTTCTCGTCAAATCAAGGAGTAGTTTGGCGATGGCACTGAATTTGGAATGAATTTTCGATAGTAACCGGCCAACCCCCCAAAAAGTATTTAACATTTGTTTTTGAGAGGGGTCTCTACATCTCTTCGAGTTTTATCATTTTTGATGCCTCTGGCCACAGGAGACCTTGTCCCACTTTGTGTTCTAAATATTCAAGTTTGAAATGTTTAATGAGACAATAGGTTGGTCGAGCAGTAAGGTTACATTCTTTCAAACGCTGGAATAACTTCCACAATACTTTGATGTGTTATTCCACGGTCTTGGTAGCCACCAAAATGTCGTCCATGAAGTTAGAAACAGATTCATTTCTCACGGGATCGATGAGAAATCTCTTCATCTTAGTGAAAACAGCTGACCCTGTAAAGATGCTGAACGGCAATACCCGCCATTGATATTGGCCATCAGACGCACTGAATGCTAAATTAGGCCTGTCTGCCTCAAAGACTGGAATTAGCCAAAAACCCTTTATCAAATCTAGTATACGAAAACATTTTTTCCTTTTTAACTATTTCTCTAAAGTTCCACACTCATTTCCGTGATGATGCCCTTGAACATGATTATATATTAACGTATT